>LZPO01066468.1:61027-74024 GCA_001675575.1 Neotoma lepida | reverse complement strand
ACTGCTAATCCTGTCTTATGGGGATTTAAGAAACACCTGGCCTTCAGCGAAAGGAACAAATCTTGAGAGGAACTTGCAGTACTCTGTGTAGAAGGGATATTTGGGGCACCATTGAATAGAAATCCTACCTTTCNTTCCAGTGGTGANGGAAAGAAAGCTGAAATCAAAGAAGAGAGGGTGCTTGTTTTTCCTTAGCTGAGTTTGGGGAGTATGAGAAAAAAAGGTGGGTGATTCTTTNTAAAGACATCCCCCCATGAAGACGCTTCTCTTTCCATTGATAAACTGAAGCTTGAATCTTACACAGGTGCATAATATTCACTATCAAAAAGATTTACTACCAAATGACTTCTAGATGAATAATACTGCATGGTAAATGTACTGGAGGAAGAAAAAGACAAAAGAGGGAGGGGTAAAAAAAAAATAAAGAGAAGCCTAAAGCATTTTGATCTACTTTATATTTTAAAAGCATGAATTTACCAGCATATGACTTTTTTTAACCTCCTAATGGTTTGTGGCCATATGGTAATAATTCTCCCGGTGGAATGTGAAACATGGAATAAATGTCAAGTGTGGACTCACAGTCACCGAGCTCATAGCCGCACTGAATGTAATGGTTTTTCTCTGAGTGTCCGTCTACTTGAAGGGCCAGAGGTCTCTGCTAACTCTCCAGCCTTCTGTAAATGTCTTGGCTACTGCTTGGAAAGAAAGACCTCAGAATGCNGTTTCCTTCACCTCTCTAATCTTTCATGGTGTTGGACAGAATTCACTCTGCCCCCGCCATCTTGACAGAGCCCTCAATGGCCCAGAGTTCCTCATAGAAAGCCCAGGCTTGTTACTACTTTTCTATTTGATTTTGGACTATATTAACAATTCCAGCAAGACAATTTTTTGATTAATTCTTAAGAATAATGCAGTTCCCATTGCATGAATTTGCTTGGCAAACTTGGCAATAATNGTAGTAGGAGTAGTAATGAAGAAGATATAAAACTACTTGTCAGTTCTAGAGGAGAATCACAGTCCTAAAGAGATGGTTTTGTTGAAATGTGTGTTTCAGATATGCATCTTGTTCATAGCCTTTCAGCTACCCATGGGTTAGTGTTTTATGTCACCTTTTGTTTTTAATGGATAAGCTTTTATATAGTCTGAAGGGAAGTCTTATCTTACATCGCATAAGCTCAAATAAAATGTCATTCTTCAGCTCTGGTTGTCACTTCCTCTGAAGTCCTTTTTTGTCTATTAAGAGCGCAGTTTGTTATATTAGTAACAGTGAAAAAACTATAAAAAGACAATAAAATCCAAAGAGAATATTGCATTTGAGATAGTAACACTTTTGCTTAAGGTTAGAGATAAAATACACAAAGAAAAAGAAGTGTCCAATGTTCTTTTCAATCATCATAATCTACTACTGTGTGGTCCACAATTCTATAAAAACACTGGTTGTCCTTTTGTTCATAGACGTGGCCAGTCATTGAAAGGCCATATGGGTCTTGAGGTAGTTAATGAATCATTCAGTGAATTATAATCAATTCAATTATCATCAAGTTATCACAAATCAGATACCAATAAAAATATAAATGGGAGATGCACCAGAGACCAAGAGATGATAGTGGGCTTCTAACCCACGCCAAACACTGATCCAGCTTTTTTATTTCNAATGTTCATTCAACTCCCCTAATGGTCCTCAATATCTATGTGTTTGTTCTTGTTGCAAAAATGAGCATATTGAAGCTTAGGCCTCTAGTCTTGTGGGCCACCTCTGATCTGAAACTCCGTTTAAATGCTGTTTGCACATTCTCCTGACTTCTAGAGAAACTGTAGTCTTTCCACTAAGTGTCTCNAGATCGTTTATGAGTTGTCTCAGTTCCAGCCTCACCTCCAACTTCACTCTCAATTTTGGATGGCATTGTGTCAGTTTGTTGGCAGAATATTCATGACCAGGCAACAGTGTGGCTTTCTGATTTANCTATGCTGCTTGATAAGTNATTTATTTTTAATACAAAAATCTAATTATATCAACATGTGTAAAGTACACATAAATATTTGTTATAAAATAAAACATTTCCCTCAAAATTCCCATTTTGAATTAAGTCCCCAAACATAGTGACAGTCATCACTCTCCATGATGGACAAGACATATTCAGAAGGTGGCAATATTTGGAGCAGGCTTTAAAATGAGCAATGTTGAATTCCCAAGCCTCTGAAAGAAACCATAGGGTCTGAGGAATATTTGAAGATCAGAGTTCTGCTTAATATAGGGAAGACTAAAGATAAGTGTGGAAGCTCCGTTCTCTTGGCTCCGAGGACTGTCTCTCAGAACCAAGGGGAAAGATGCAGTGATCATCAAAACGCAGTTGTATAGGAAAGAACCGGGAATCCAGGGAGGAGGCGCTTCCAGGTTACCTCTGTTGTGGGAGTGTAGACTTCCACTCTTTTCACTCCAAGTCATAGATGGAATTATTAAAAATCAGTCTATATATATAATTGCTCNCCAGCTGTCCTACCAAAAGAGTCCTAATTTACACAAAAAGCTAAAGCCTATCTCTCCTTCTAGTGCTACATTACACAAATCTCCAAGTGAAACATTGAACAAACAAGGTTTCTGTCTGCCTGTTAAGGTTTACTTTTATCACAGGGCAATCTGGGCAAAGCTTTGTTTCTTCTTTTCAAGCTGAGATTGTATTACTTGTTTTAGACTTGGAATAATCTACACTTGATACAAAAAAATTAAAGAATTTATTCTCAAAGAAAGTGAAAATGCCCTGGAACTAACTATACAAGGCTTTGAAAATGGTTTTGTTTGTTTGTGTGTGTATGTGTTTGTTTGTTTGTTTGTTTTTGTGGGGCTGGTGAGATGGCTCAGTAGAGAGAGGTGCCGCCTTACCTGTCTTGATGACCTAAACTCAACCCCCAGGACCCACATGGAGGAAGAGAACCAACTCCTGCAAAGTCATCCTCTGACTTCGATCTGTGTGCCCAAGTGCCACACACACCCTATATACACATACACGAACAATACATTTTAAAAATGTAATTTAAAGTATTTTAATGGTTCTTAAAAAAACACTCTCATACCTGCCTTTGATCTTTNCCTTGACTTGCATCACAGANATCTTTGCATGACAATACAATAAAAAACAGATTTCATTTCCTCTTTATACAGTTGCAGAGAACTTCTTATTGACAGGNCCTTTACAGCACTGTTAGTAACAACAAACATGTAGTGGTTAGTTTAACCTATCTTATGAAAAGGCTTTCTGAATGATAAGAGGTCTCCTCCATTCTGAAGACTAGCACTCTAGGGATCCCTGAATAAACTGTTGAGCAAAGTGCAAGGCATGTTTTGTCTTCCTGGCCCATTTATTTTATTCAATAACAAGTTATTAAAACATTAACACTTTTTTAAAATAAAAAATCAGATTTCATAGAGAAATACAGAGTGTGTGCACTATGAACTTTATGACAGAATTAAAGACTTGAAAGATGTTTCTCCGTCTGAGCCAGCTGACTTGCTTCTGCTGCTAGGTTTATTTCTGTGGAAATTTTTGAGAACTACTTGCTTAGGAGCTTTGGAGGCTGGAATGCCTGGGAGGATTTCAGACAAACTGGGGACTAATTATAATGGCTGAACTTGCTTCTTAAAATAGAAGTCAGCCAGGAGCTCTCAAGATGGATTCCCAAAGTTAATTTAAGGACACAAGGAAAGGGTGGGGAGAACAGAGGAAGGAAGAAAGCCTGCCTCTGCCTCAGAGCAGCTNGAGCCAGTGCAGAGGCAAAACTCACCTGTGACAGCTCAGAGCGCAGGACTCGCCTNTGCCCACAGTCTAGGGAAGATGAGCTTATCATTCCTACAGACCTTTGCGGCTTTTGAAAAAGTATGTCTTGCTTTTGTGAGGCTAACGGACTTCCCAGCTAGTGAACTTACAACAAGACAGTCCAAGTCCAATGATAGCCTAATCCTTTATCATATTTTGCTTGAACAGAAAACTTGAGTGCAATAATGGAAGAATGTGTGAAAAGACAGGACACTAATTGTTAATGACTCTAGCAGGTGGAAGGGATGACTTCTTTCTCTCATTCCGTGTCATTCTTGGTGTTTAGACCATCTATCCAATGCTGTAGGGCTTCTCAGCTCCTTAGCCATCTTCCCTTCTGTTTGTTTCCATGTGCATGCCTTTGTTCTCCACAGTTAGCCTGCCAAGCAGGGTGAATCTTGTTTAAAATGGAATTATTTTGCCTGTCAGAATACTTTACAGAAAACAGCCCTTGCAGTCTGAAGGATTTGAAAAGTGTGCTCTAAAAGCCTACAAAGGGCATGGAAAATGATCTGCTAGCTAAAAACAAAAGAACTGGTCAGCTGACCTCCAGCTCCTGTTTCTTCAAAATATTCTTTGGCACTTAACAGTATTTGGCCTGTGTGCCTTTATTTTCAACCATGCTCATTTAGAAATCATCATTCTAGGCCAGGTAAATGGATTCAAGGGAGATGAACACACCATCCATCATATTTTGTGGGCCTATACAGCTGAACGAAATAATATTCAGAATAATTATACTGTCTAGTATGTGCTTAGAATGTGTGTCATACATTATCATATGCTAATTGTGCATAATTAATGTTAACTAGTCATGGACACAAGATCAATTAATGAGTTGTAAAGTGAAACCTACATGCTAAGACAAGAGAAAGAACCTCCCATAGAGACAAAATATAACAGACCCTTTATTCTCAAAGGCACATTAAAAAGATTATAAATGAATTGACCGTTTTGATATCAGAACGCATACAGTAAATAACATGTGTAAAAAGGCAATCGTTCTAGATTCCTGGGGGAAACAGCAGTAATTCTTCCTCATGTGAGAAGCATGGCAAGAATGCCATTGAAAAAGGCTCAATCAAATGTATTATCTTCAGGACAAACAAGGGAGCTGTAGCTGAGAGCTGGGGTGGATATTATAGATGAGGGATTCTGTTGTCATAACCGCGTGGAAGCCCGGCAGGATGTGCCTCCAATTCATAAAATAAATGGTCAACTTATTATTCAGGCTTAGCTCAAATTTTGGTGAGCTTGGCAAAATTCATCACTGTGAAAATGTGGACTCAAATAAAAAGGCTTGTTTTTGTTTAATAGGAAGTTTTCTCCAGAACTGAACAGAAATCAAGGAGTTAAGTCCCTCATCCCCCAATTTCCATTAACCCTCAGACTAGGGAAGACGGTATACATTACCATCCCCGTATCTCTTTTCCCCTTGGAGGTACTGAAGCGAAGCCAGAATAAGTGTCTTGTTTAATGTGAATGCACGGTTCAATGTAAGGACTGCTAAGAGATCCCTAAACTTCAGCTCTCTGTTAGTCCAAAATGCCTCCCAGCTTACTTTCCCCAGGACCCAATTTTAAATAAACTGTGCACTCCTTCACACTTTATCTATATTCTCAGCCATATGTTTCTGGTTTTCCATTTTTAAGAAGAGCTTTGTATGACTCTGTCCCTGGCTGCAGGTATCATTAGTACTTGTGGCCTGATAATTCTGACTCTTGTTCCAGAATAAAATTGTTGTTCCACACTGGCTTCAAAACCAGGTATGGTCACATGAAAGGGCTGAGTCTTAAGTAATAGCATGCAATTGACCATACACCAAAGCAATAAGATGAAGCCTCCCAACCAGAAAGCCTGAGTGATGACAAGGGATAACCCTTTCTGTGACCTCCACTGAATCCTGAGGTAGGTGGTAAGGAACTTCACTGGGGAGGGGGATTAAGTCACAGAAGTTTGGGGATTTCTTGTCACTGCCACATAATTTAACCTGAAAAACATATACAAAATAAAATTTTACCTACAGCCACTTTATGTTGAAGACACCCACCANTTGGCCTGAACTTTTTTGCACATTCACTGAGCATTTATTGGCTGATGACTATGATAAGCCAGTAACCATGACAGTTCTTAGTTTATAAAGGTAAGAGATGCCCTAAATAGGAAGACACTTATGCATTGGTATTATTATAACATAGCATGAACGTTATTATAGTTAAGCTAAAATAAAAGATCTAATAATAAGAAAGACCACATTCTTCTTCCTGGGGTGACATCATCAGTGGAATAGAGCAGAACAGTCAACATACAGAAGGACAGAAGGTGGTAGAACACAAAGCCTGTTCATAAGCAGTAGCTCATATGTTTGTGCAACCCCTGAGTGCCCCACACCCCACACCTCCATCCCTGGATTTTCTCCTGCCTGCATCCCTTCAAACTATAAAAGGGTTAATAAAGAGAGGCACTGGTGCCAGGTGCCAGAGCGTCCAAGGCTTTTCTTTCACACACACACACACACACACATACACATACATATACACACACACATACACACACATACACACACACATACACATACACACACACATACACATACACACCCACATACACATACACACACACATACACATACACACACACATACACACACACATACACATACACACACACATACACACACATATCTTAGACATGTACCTTATCATCAAATGAGTCTATACATACAGACACGGGTAACCTTTAGTATTCAAAGATGTTATTACCACTCTTTAACCAGATCACATTTCCTAAAGAAGTCTAAACATAAAGACTTATTCTAATCATAATTATCTTATGACTATAAAATTCCATTCCATTTCCTATGCAAAACTACCCAAAATAAACATTGAAATATACCTCAGTTTTGTAACCCTTCTTTGAAGTTTCTCATCCACAACCCTTAAGTATACATATATGCTGCTATTCCTTAATAAGAGACTTTAATTTATTAATTATTATATGNGTATGTGTTTTGCCTGTATGTATGTCTGTGTACTACATGAGTGCAGTGCCCTCTGAGGCCAGAAGAGGGCACTGGATATTCCAAAACTGGAATTATAGACAGTTGCAAGCCTCTAGGTGGGTGCTGTCGAGTGGGTGATGGTGAGTGGGTACTGTCGATAGAACCCAGTCCTCTGGAAAAGCAGCCGGTGCTCCTAACCTCCAAGCCATTGCTCCAGCCCTCCTCAGTAATGAACTAAAAGTTGGGGCTTCTCTAACCAGTGGGAAGATTTGGAATAGTGCCGTCCTTCAGCTACTGAAGAGCAGATGTCCTTTCCTCACGAAGTCTGCCTTTACCACGGATTATTCTTCCTCCCTGGTCCTTCAGAATGTTGTCTATGACTCTGCCTTTCATGGCACCCTGCTTTTCATTACAGATGAGTACTCTTTCTGTGTATTCGGCTGTCACCGGGCTGTGAGGAATGGGGAACCTTTCTGAATGCCTTGCTTCTGTCTGTGTTCCCTGGGCCTCCTTCCGTCATATCTGGACAGAATGGGAGAGCAACACACGCTGAAGTGAATTGAGGCTGTGGATAAGACACCCCNTAGTTACAAAGATAGGAGGAAACAGAGGAGGAGACTGGTAAGACAGAAAGTTTCACAGAATACACCCAGCCTCAGTGCAACCAGTGCAAATTCTGCAAAAATAAATGAATAAACCAATGAGAGAATCTAAAGNGAAATGCAATGGTGCCCACTATAGTNGCACTTTATGAGTCCAAAAATCTTTGTCTGAACCTTTGGCTNAACATGCTTTAGAATCTGGATTTATTTAGTGTGAGTAAAGGCGATGTGATGTGATGAATGAGCTCAGGCAATTCCCCAGACAGGATGCCTGTCCATCATCAACACATGGAACCCTGAATCTTCAAACAAATTACAAACTATGGAGGCACAANGAGACTGATGTGGGTCCGTGTGAGATTTTGTTGCTAAGAAAATTCCCAAACACTGAAAGTTGCAGAGTTTAAGAACTGTGGATGTGCCTCCGGTGCCAGTAACTGTTTATCTGATACACAAAGAACTCTGGATTGCTGGGAGGTGAGCTTTCTCCAGCCCTTCTTACCAAATTCAAATTTCATCTTTCTTTGTTGGAACTCCAAACTGCAGCAACCCTGCTGCCTTCCGAAGGCTGCGATTACTGGTGTGTGCTTCCACACCCAACTCAAACTTCAAATGTTCACTCCCAAAACACTCCACAAATCTTAGCATCATACACGTCCTAAGATGGGTCCTTATTAGATACAAAAACGAATACGGTTTTAGTTTTTATTAGCGGTTAATCCTAAATACTCCTTAAACAAAAGGGCTAACAATGTAGATCAATGGTAGACTGCTTGCCTACAGTATGCAAGAACTTAAGCTCCATCCCTAACATGGGAGAAAAAGGCAGGACCTCGTTAACAAAACATGGATGGAAAGACTGTACCCAAATAAGGATGGACAGTATGTGATGCTTTCTTGAGGCAAACACATGTTAAGCCCTTAAAGATACTGGCTGAAAGGTCTTATAAAAGCGGATTTTTTAAACTACTCTAAAATGTCTACTGGGGCACCCAGAAGGTTCTGAGACCTCAAAGGGCTTCNGAGGTGCACTCTGTGACAGTGCAGCTGGCTGGTAGTACACAGATGCACACGTGCCTTGCATATGTTTGTCCTAAACACGAATTTAGCAGAAGAATCTGAGTGTGACAAATGAGATTCTCTCCACCAGCCTATCTCAGTGACACACCATCCCGACAATATGCTCCTGTTTCCCACAGCCATCGTAACCGCTGCTGGCACTGAGCAGCTCCAAGAACATAAGAAAGGGAGAGATTTTCAAAAATCATCTCATGCACATTCTGATTTCTCTTAGGTCTAATTCTTTTAGGTCTGATGTTTGGGGAGCTAGGCTAATTAGTGGGACTTTTTATGGGAGTCCTAATCTGTGAAACGTAGCTTTCCAGAGCTCCCAAAGGAATGGATATGGATGGCCAGGGTTTTGAAACAAATGTAGCAATCACAGGCAGTTCTTTGTATGAGACTCNGGATATGGCTAAATTAGTGTGGGGTGAAGATGTGGAACGCCTTTCAAGCAACATTTCTGAATGTATAATCTTTTGGGGGGCGATATCACAGGCCTCCTCCATCCACAGAGGACATGTTCAAGACCTCACGTGGATGGCTGAACCCTGCATTTAATGCCTTTTTCATTTAAACTAGCACATGCGAGCTATGGCCATCACTTTGCAATGTGAAGTACAAAGCAGAACTGGCACAAAATACCCTTTCCGTCTTCACAATTTTACAAGTAGAAGATTCATTTTTTTACTACAGGCCTAGCAAGCTTAGCATATGATTTTGTTTTTCCTAACAAAGTCAAGAGCTTTTACCTTTTTTACTTAAAGGAAANGCTCATGCCTTCTCCTTGGCATATTTCAATTGCCAGCATAACTACCCTTGTATTTTGAGTACATTAACAAGTAAAACAAGTACCATGATGCTGTGGTCATCTGATAACATAGATGCTGATGGATAATGGACAGGCAGCATATACAGTACGGATACAAAGGATGGTTCAGATTCTGGGCAGATGGGACAGGATGCTTGGGGGTTCATCATACTACTCAGAATGGCACACAACTCGAAACTTATTACTTGTTTATTTCTAGAAATTCCCATTTAATGTTTTCTGCCTATGATTAACCATAGATAACAAATGTTCTATCTAAAAAGTTCTGAGCTCCTTGAGGATGAAGAAGCCAGATCTTAGCAGAAGCTCAACAAACATTCACCAGCTTACCTAGATTTCAGCTGACTTTTTTCTTTAAGCTTTATTTAATTTTTAAATTCTGTTTCTATGTGATGATGATGGAAGGGAGTACCAGTGCCTGTGGAGGCCAGAAGAGGGTGGATCTCACAGGGCTGGAGTGAGCTGGTGGTTGTGAGCCAGTTGATTTGGGTGCTAGGAACTAACTTAAGTCCTCTGCAAGAGTAGCATCCACTCTCTCCAGCCCCTCCACTAACTTCTGAAATAGAAAATTTAGTGAAGTCTTTTTGGGATGAGAAGAGATTTAATTTGAGTCTTAAATAACTAAAAATGAAATAAATCTTTCAAATATATAGACATACACACATGAACATAATTGAAATAAACATTTTAAAGGAGGGTACAGCCTGGAGAGATGGTGCAGCAGTTAATAGCCTGTAATGCTCTTCCAGAGGACCCAAGTTTGAGTCCCAACATCCACAAGAGGTAAGCTCATAACCACCTCTAGCTCCAAAGNATCGAACACATCTGGCCTCTGCAGGCATCCACACTCACTTGTACATACACCCTCCACACACACACATTTAATTAAAAATAAATGGATTTTTAAAAAGGAAAGAAAAGAAGATGGAACGGTTTTGGTGGCAACAGACACCAAGGAAGCAAGGTGTTCCACCTCCCAGTCAACTGTCTAATCTGGGGGCTTTCAGGAATTCAGTCTGGCTGATGATTCAGCAGGTAAGAGCACAGATACAGATGTGTATTACCAAAAATGTAANCCCCCCCTACACATGGCTATCAAGTGGAAGAAGGCCTTGTAACATACCAGGGTCCCGGGCTGAGCAAGGAACTCAAAGGTTGCCATGCCTCTACATAATCCTATGCCAGAAGTAAACAAGTCATAAATTGTAAATTGTGGGCCATTCTGAGTGGTAAAATCCCACATCATGCTGCTCCAACCTGCCTGGGATATCAATCATTTCCTTGTCCACCATATCCATAATATATATGCTACCTGCCCGATAGTCACCTAGAAGCCATCTAGGTTATTAGATCGGCAATCATTGCATCAGCATGGCAGTGTTCTTCCTTAATGTTTATTTTATTTAATAGTCACCCCAGAGTGCAAGAGACAGTATGAGTATTCCTGTCCTCAGAGGGGAGGAGCCTGAGACTACTTTGCAGGAAAACTTTTAGAGTAGATTTTTAACTAAAAACTAGAAAGGAATGCTGGTTATTTTGTTTCCTAACTTTAAAAATGGGGGAAATTGGTTGCCAAGTTCAAATCAGATGAAATGGGGAGAAAAAGAGAATAAAGGGTGATCTGGCACTNATGGGCTGTTAGGGTAGCCTCCAGTCCTACCACTTGAGTGGATGTGGCCTCGAACCCAGGGCTTGCTCTGGAGATTGTCCTTGAGTTCATAGACTCTGTTAGCTGAGGAGTTAAAGTCGTCCTTCTCTCTCAGTTAACTCCAGTGTCAGCAGGGTATAGCCTAGCTCAGCCCCAGGACCACTTGGGCTCTGGGTGGTAAGAGTCTGTCCACAGTCACAGTCGTCTGCATCATAATTGGATATACAAGGGGCTCACAGCTGTCAGGAGTGGATTTAATGGGGTGTCTCTGTTCCAATGTTNGGAGCTGCTGAAGCTTTGTAATTGTGCAATGTGTTTACAGGAGTCACACAGAAGGGTAAGGAAGAAAGCAAACAGAGAAATTTCCTGGAACTGGTTGTAGGGTCTGGGCCCTCAAGGTGGAAGGGTGTGCTATTGGAGTGTAAAAGAGGATTGCTAACCCAGCAGGGCCTGCAGTTCGGAAGGCCAAGCTGTGTTTATGTGGTGCTTTTAACAAGTCTGCCTTGAAGGAGGACNTATTAACACTCTCTGCTTCATTTGTACCTAACAACTCCCTATCTTCATTGGAGNCTCAAGCCTTCCTTTGAAACCTCCTGAGCTTGAGGCTGTTTTCCTTTAGTCTCTGCTGTCTTTGGCTTTCCTCTATGTGTGTGTGAAGACATCCCCTCCCCACCCCATCTCACTCTTACCCTTTTACTGTCATACCATATAGATTTATAATTGTGTGTGGGGGGGGTCACTTGGCTTCCCCATATAGACATATCCTGTACCCCTGTACCTTTGAGCCCACCAATCTCATCTTGTTTCATGCTGTTTTATTCATTCATGCTGTTTCCATGGTTCTTTCTTTCACTAACTTTGCACACAGCATTTTGTCTTTCTTTTTAACTTTTAAAATGCGACAATTTTAAAATCTGAAAAAGTTAAAGTGAGGATTTTGAGGTCACTCCTTCCTCCATGACCATTACTCCAGAGAAAACTGAATTTTTGCCTGCCTCACCCATCTGGATTTCCTCCTACTCTTTTGTAGCCCAAGTTCATCCATTCTTTCCCTCNTAGACTGATGTTTGAAGGGGATGAGGAGGGGCTGGACNTTACTCTGGAGATCTGTACCTTTGGAATCATCATCTCTTTCAGCCTCATTGTCTCTCTGTAAGATGAAGGAAATGCATCTCCACAGACTTGTGAGGGATGAATGAAGTGGCCCACGCACAAATCGAACACAAGTCCTACTGTCCAACCAACATTGGCTGCAGTTGTTATCAACAGAATATCCGTTCACAGCGTGCACTCCTGCTGTCCATTCACAGAGTGCACCCCTGCTGTCCATTCACAGCGTGCACCCCTACTGTCCATTCACAGAGTGCACCCCTGCTGTCCATTCACAGCGTGCACCCCTGCTGTCCATTCACAGTGTATGCCCCTGCTGTTTTTGTCTTCCAGATACATTTGTTCTTTTATTTGTCAAGCAACAGGCACCTAACTGTTAAAAAAGAATGTTGATTGACTAACAGAAGCCATGAAGTTCACAAAAGACAGGGCATCCACTTGTAGAAAGCTTTCNTGTTGGACTATCTTTGGACTGTCAGCCCACATATAATGANCCNGAGATTTATTATTAATTATGAAAGATTGGCCTTAGCTAAGGCTTTTTCCCAACTAGCTCTTATAACTTAATTAACCCATATTTTTTTAATCTACATTCTGCTACATGGCTCAATTACCTCACATCCAACTTTCTCTGAGTCTGCTGGCAAAGTCACAAGCCTAGATTCCTCCTCCCAGTTTTTCTCTCTGCCTAGAAGTTCCAACTATTCTCTCCTGCCTAGCTATAGGTCATTTAGCTCCTTATTAAACCAATCATAAGGCACCTGAGCAGAGATACATCTTTACAGTGTAAACAAATATTCTACATTTCCCCCTTTTTGTCTAAGTAAAAAGGAAAAGGTTTAACTCTAACACAGTAAAACTACATATAATAAGAACAATTATCAAGCAAGAATTACATTTACAATATCCAGTCCATTTGTATTTGGCAATTTC
>LZPO01066468.1:36237-46504 GCA_001675575.1 Neotoma lepida | reverse complement strand
GTAGCATCTTCTGTGAAAGTGCTTGCTGGTTGCAGAAGAAGGAGAGGAGCCAGACTCTAGGATTAATATCCTACAAGGTCATACACATGAGCCCTCCATGGCAGATGCAGCAGCCACCAATGGAGTTCTTCAAAGTGGGCAGGAGGAGGACCCGAGTGGTCCTCCTCAGGACTTACTGTCTAGGTGTTCAGCCTTCTCCCGTGGAGCAGGGCAAAGGGGGGCATAGCTCCAGGGCTGGCAGAGAGATTGGAAGGCACAANGTATCAAATCAAATCCTGGCAGGCTGGAATCTGCCAGTTCTCATTTATGCCTTGGGTCGGTGCTTGTCCTCAGGTGTTCGTGTTCTTCTCGGGGAAACAACAGGCTCATTAAAGCACAAGTGAAGAAGTTACTTAATGGGTTCGTAAGTCACCCGTTCTTACCAGACAACAGCCACACAGGCTGCAGATGAGTGAGAATCACTGATGAAGCTCTAAATTGATACATTCACTGAAGCGTGAGCTATCAATACTGACCTTGTTTGCAGCTTCCCCGAGCCGGCAAGGGGGCATTCTCCAGAAGCTTTGAGTAACAATCTGCACATTTAAGCTGATAAAAAAAATGTATTTAATTTAACCAAATAGCTGCATTAAATTGTTTCTGGGTTTCAGAGGATTAAACTTGTAATAGAAGAGGGGTTTGAAACTTTCAGTTATCTTGCCTTTTAAACATCCAGTTTGTTCTGAGACCTTCCACCTACNTCTTTCTAGCATGCAAACAGCTGAGGNTCAAGAAGACGGAGCTGAAGAAATGCAAAGCACTCGGTAATAACAACCAACGTCAATTTCCTGCTTGCTGGTTACCAGGCCCTCTGCTATACACTTTAACAGCCATCATTTTGATAAAGCCTATCCATGACCTTGGGAGGGACAGTGGAAGGAATGAAGGCTGAAAGCAGTAAGGTGAGTTCTCCAACATCTCAGACTTAATTAAGAAATAAGATTCAATTCCAAGGCCTGAGATCTTAGCTACTACCCAATGTTGGCACCAATGTAGACACATGTATATGAACCTATGAATTCTTCTTAATTGGGAATATATTAGAAGAAATAAAAGTCAACCAGAGGATTATTCTTCTGGTTGTCTATTAGAAAATATCCTTCTATTTCTCAGTTTTATCTAAATATCAAAATTCAAAATCTAACCCCTTACCTTCCTCTCCTCTGCCTCTTCAGGTTTGTCCCCTTCAAGTGGTGACTGTACTGTTCCCAAAGTCAGATTCAGAAAGTTTCAGTTGCTTAGCTACTTAGCATTGTGCAGACCCCTTGTCCACAGTGAGCAGAACCTTTAGTTTACTGGGAGAAGCAGAGATCATGGTATAGGAAGTGGATGAGACCTCTATTGGACACCCCCCACACACCTTACTTTCCAATTGAACATTAAAGTTCAAAGCCCTGCCTGATATCAAAATTCTGACTCGTGAGTTAGAGGCATCTCAACATGCTCACACAACAAGCCTCTCCAACGTTTCTGCCCTTTCTCTGTCCCTAGTGTGTGTGTATGTGTCCATCTGTCTGTCTGTCTGTCTATGCACACGTGTACACATGTGTGTTTGTGTAGATGTCAGAGGTCAACATTAAGTATCTGCTTCTTTCTCATTACTCTCCACCTTTAATTTTTTTTATTTTATTTTAGACAGGATCTCTTACTAAACCTGGAGCTGACTAATTGACTAGACTGATTGGCCGGGAAGTCCCTGGGATCTGCCTGTCTATACCCACCCCTTTCCCCAGCACTAGGGTTACAGATGCATGCCATGCCTGGCATTTTAAAGAGGGGGGGCGGAGGATCCAAACTCAGGTCCTCATGCGAACCCCCCCCCCCCCGTCTATAAAGGCTCACAGGACTCGTGTGGCTGACCCTCACAGAGGACCAACAGTGTACAACANGCTTTCCAAAATGCATTTTGTGCAAAGACTTCTATAGTCCTCAAAANCGTTTTGTGGATAAAGAAANTGAAACACAGAAGAAAACCTAGTCTGCCTAAGGTCCATTTCGAGAACTGGGATGGCAGCCTGGTTCCTGCTGCATCCATGAACTAACCAGGGCACTGCCAAGATACCCCAGAACACAAGNGAAACCAGTGCAAGTGCTAAAAGACTTCTTTTGTTNATCCAAGTCACTCTAAAGCCCACTTGTCTACCTTGAGTTGGTTGTTGAACCTTCTGCTGTTGAACAAACAGGAAAGAATTGCTCTTGATTCTAGATGACAGGGCCAACAGTCTTTTCTGTACAGGGCTGACAGTAAATATTTTAGGGTGGTGGGCCACACCATCTCTGTCATAACTGCTCATCTTGGTCCTTGGGGCAGGGAAGTACCTACAATCAAGAAGTCAACAAGCAGGTGTGATTATGTTCCAAGAAAACTCTATTTGCAAAGACTAAGATTTGAATTTCATATTATTTTCATATGTTACAAAACACTTTTATCCTTTTGAATCTTTCAACTATGTAGAAAGATTCTTAAAAATGACCATAGTAATACTGTTCACATCACCGTCTCATTGGATTGTTATAGCCGCAAGTTTCTCAGTCCCACCTGGCCCCATGGTCCCACAGCTTTTTATAAAATAATCACTCAGAGGCTTTTATTAATTACAAACTGTATGGCCTATGGCTTCAGCTTCTTGCTAGCTGGCTCTTTCATCTTAAATTAACCCATTCCTGTTAATCTATGTGTTGCCACATGGCCATGGCATTACNGGTCTNCTGGCATCTTGTTGCTCCTTTCGCAGTGGCCTGTGTCTCTCCTGACTTCACCCTTCTCTCTTTATCTCTGCTAGGATTTTCCACCTGGCTGTAAGCTTTCTTGCCATAGGTCAAAACAGCTTTAGTTATTATCCAATGGGAGCCACATGTATTCACAGCATACAGAAAGACATCCCACAGCAGATTGTGGCCATAGTTTGCTGGCCTTTGGTTTAGAGTCCAGAGCACAGCATGTCCTTTGAAGGAGACTACNGCNACTGGNCCCAGGGCCATGCACCCACTGGACACTGCATAAAAGCTAACTAACCCTCAGGGTGCCTTGCAGTATGTGGGAAAGGGAAGAGTACACAACTAGGGATTGGAAGAGAACCCCAAGTCCCAGATCATTATTTACCAAAGTAACCCTAGACAGTCATTAATCTCCAAATGAGCTTTGGTGTCCTGTACATTTGCCATTGCCCATGACAGGNCAGTACCCTTATAGTAGGTATACTTACTTATACTGTGTTTATAAGCTTGGAACTTTAATTAATCNGAAGGACACTCCTATGAGCTAGGTACTAAACACATACCCACTCTGCGGGTGAGATTTGAAGAAGCTAAATAGTATGGTTACAGGACTGGTAAGTAGCAAGGCCGGAACATGAGCTCATTCTGGCTTCAAATATGGATCTTAAGCCCTAAGCCTGCTGTGTCCAACCTATGACCCCCCAACCAGAACCCAATCATAGACTTACTTAAACTATTATGAGAAACTTTTGAAACTTTTTCTTACCTTAGTCAGGTGGTTCTCCGGCACAAACTTGGTAGATGACAACACCTTGTTGCAATGTCCTTAGATTGCAGATTGCCTAGCCCACTAGGCCAACATGTGTCCTTCTAAACAATTGAGAAAAGAATGCATTGCACAAGCATCTTCACCTGCTTTGCATGGTACTGAGGATGTTAGCAGCGAAGCCCTGAGAAATAGAAGCTAAAATGAAAACTATCCCATCATTACCATTTGCTGTTTATCAGGCATTTGCTTGTATGTCAGGTCAAGTTTTTCACTGCCTTACCTAGTTTAATCCTCCTGACAACAATTTTTACAGGCAAATACTGCTAACCCCCTTTACAGATAAGAAAACTGAGGTTAAGTGTGATCAAAGAGCTTATATAGGGTTCCAGAAAGCTAAGCAGTAGAGGCAAGGTTTGAACACAAGCCATCTGGTCTCAGAGCTCAAACACCACCTTTGGTGCAATGCTGTCGGCTACACCTGTGTGTGTACCATGTATACGGTGTGTGTACCTGTGTATAACACTATGTACAACAGTGTTCTAGGTTAAATATGGCTTCGAGAGCTGGCCCGAGAATGTGAACTCCACTCGAAACTCTGCTACCACGGGGAAAGGCATTTGTATATGAAACAAGTTCACAAGTATATTTTAGAAACAAGCAGTTGGTGAGCTGTGCACATATATTTTCTGGCACGTGCTGTTTGATTTGTTTGATAANGTTCATCTCTATCTTCCCTGTAGATAAACGTTAGGAGACTTTGGGGACAAACTTACTCCTCTTCCCTCTCTGAAACTTCACCTTAGTCACTACTGCGCCCACAGAGGCCANCTGGTGATCTGGAAGAGGAGGCTGGTGGACAGCCACCCCAGATTTTGTTTCCAAACAGAAGAATAGCCTATGTTCGCACTACGGGNACACATTGCATGGTTATTACAGTACGCTGAATTGAAAGGCCAGTCAAGGTCAATGTGAGGGTAGAAAAGAAGCATGCAGAAGCCAGGGAGTAGCTCCTGGAAGCTCTGGAGTGGGGCTCCTTGACAAGGACCACCGGGTGAACTGTGCAGATGCTCAGGGGATTGCCTGTAATAACAACACTCCTTATTAAGCTTGTCTTGTTCATTTGGTTTTGAGGCATGTGCTATATTTATTAGCAATGCTTATGAAGGAATCTCCTTAACGCTGCCTGAGGAGCACCACTCACTCCCCAGAGTATTTTTGTGTCTAGAGCTATAAAGAGGGGGGTGACAATGAGTTCAAGGCAGAGATCCGAGACTGGTGTGTGGTGTGACCTTGCACAAGTCACTTTATCACCATGCTTCTATTTCCACCTCTGCAAAAAAGAAAATAAAAGATAATGGTGTTAATACTTTCCCTCTTTCCAACTCTCACACATGAATCAGTGACTGGGAAGGGCTTTGAGCCTTTGGATACAACGACAAGCAGTTCTTACCATNGTTAATTAACATTTATTAATAGAAACAGTAGCGCAGACAATGCAAAGGTGACCCAAAAAAGTGATGAGCAAACCTGTCTTCTTCTATTAGCAACTGTCACAGCAGGCAGTGCAAATGAGTCACTCCCCTCTCCCCACCCACACAGGACATTGTCTTCCTACAAATTGATTCATGGGGAATTCAATTTTTAAAAGAATTTTTAAAAATCACACAATTTCTCAGCCATGTTTCGTTCACTTAAAAATGCTTAGCAGCTGATGTAGCTTTCCGAAAAGAGGTACAGAAGGGAAATCTCACCTTTTTTTCTTCCAATTTAACCACTGCTGGGTGTACACGAACTTATAATAAGTAGGAGAACACCCATTGACCACCATTATAGCCGGGTTTAAANATGAAGACCCATTAGGATTTTTCAGTGCATTATCTCTTTTCTCCTTCATTGNGCTATTTTGGCTGAAATCGTTTGACAGCAGCCTTTGGTCTTGTCTGAGAGGTCTTGCTGGCTCTCTGTGCACCTGTGTTCGTCCAGACAGCAAACCTGAGTGCAAACTCGTCACCAACGAACTGTCAGATCATTACTCCNGTAGATGCTGTATAATCTGTCTTGAAATTAGCATCAGTCTGGCCAGGCTGGGCACTCACTTGCCACAGAGGCTAATTCACTCCTTGAATATGCATTCATGGAGATGTGCCTGGGTTTGNAATCCAGGGGGAGTACACGTTAAGAGCAGATTTTCTGAATTAGCATGGTGAGAGGAAAGGGTCCTTCATTTAGACGGCTGCAGATGCTGCTCCCTCTTGTTCATTACAAGTGCATTTCATCAGCTTTATGATGTCCACATGTCAATTGAGTGTGAGGATTTTGCACACAAAAGAGCCTCAGGGAAAACGACTCCACTAGCTAATCAGCTGATTATCATACCTCAAATGGGCTGCAGGGCTTGCTGCTCCCAACCTGGACGGGCGAGAGCAGAATTGAAGATTAAGACTGCAAAGAAAGAGGAGTCCAGCCAGATTAGGGAAATTAAAGAGGCGTTTGTCAGCAGAAGAGAAAGGACAGTGAGAGCCCAAGTGAGAGTCTTTGAAAGAGATGGACCTTTGAAACAAAATGACTAATGTTTTTCTTTAAAAGGGGACTGGTGGGAAGAGGGTGAAAGGTTAATTAGTATATCATTCTCCCGTTTANGCCCAGCTGTGTAGAGTCTGTCCCATTTCTGCCCTGGATTTTCAAAAACCCAGAACTCAAGAACCTGTCCCAGGGTCCAGAAGAGTATCTTACAGTAATTGAATTAGTTTCCAACAATAAAAGACACATAACTGCCCCAGGCACCTCCTTACAGATAGCCTTGGATTGTTTGCAAATTCATTGATTAATTTACAAGGGCATAAATGATGAAAAGAGAAGAAAAATATATCTGCATGACTCCATAAAACGTGCTAGCTTGAGGAAACATTATGAAAGTCGTTAATTGAGATCTTGTCATCTGAGTGGTATTCTTTATATCCTTTGGGGAGAGGAAATTAATGGGTGGGTCCACCCCCCCGCTTTTTTTTTGTCTGAAATTTACCAAAGTTTTCTCCCAGCTCCCCAGGGTCTCCTGGAGTCTATCTAAAATGCAGTTAGAGCTGAGGCTGTCTCTTGCTTCACGGTGTGCCTGCCTTATGCTTTCATCAGAGGAGTCTAACTCACACAGATGCACTATTTAACAATGCCATCCCCTGCTTTCATCAGAAGGGGGAAGGTTGCAGCGCCGAGCCCTGCAGAATAAGGGGGGCAGGTCCCCTGTGATCGGCGAAAGCTGAACATCGGTGCCAGTTTCCATCTGTCATGATAGCCTATCTCGGAACCTTCAATCTGTCAAAAGCTCGCTGCCTGGCTGAAGGCTCCAGGAGATTTGATGCGCTAAACACACTTGACAACAGCATTATCACTGCAAGGAGGCAGCAAAATGCCATCAATGTGTTAATTGTGACCNGCTATGTAAAGTGTCACTTCCCATATCATTTCACACCAGCTTCGCCTCTTTTGCAGTCCCTAATTTTCTACACTTTATAAACATATGGATTGCTCTTGTAGCAACAATGTGTTCTTCTTAGCCGAGCTTTAATTTTGCTTGGAAACACTGCACCCAAGCTTCTATCAGGGAAATGGCGTGGAGGGGCTTGGGAGCCGAGAGAGGGGGAGAGGAAGAGAAAATAAAAGGAAGCTTGGGGGAGGGGAGACGGGATTCAAGCAAGCCCTCCTCTATCACAGGCGGCTGTGATGTGTTTTAGACTATGGATTGATGTGCTGGGTCGTTTTTTTTTTTCCCCCAAGTTCCTTTTTTTTTTTGGATAATGGACAAATAGTTCCTTTTCTCTCATTGAGGATGAAAAATGCATATCCAGGATGTTTGCAGGCAGGGTGTTTCCTTCCATTATAATATGAACAGTTTTGTAATGGTAAACAGGAGAGAAGCGCATAAATAAATGAAAAATTCCCCTAGAAGAACTGAACGTGTTTTTAGCACCCAAGTACCTAATATTCAATTTCTGGTACAACCCGGGCCAGGTGTTAAATTTCTCTAGTTACTGTCACTAATGCAAATTAGATTCTTTTTCTGCTCATAAAAAATCAAATCCACATTAGAAATTAGCTATAAAATGTAATGACTTAAATGCTATAGTGTTTTACAAATCTCCCTGCATATCTCCAGTAGATAATGCTGTAAAAGCGAGAGAAGATAATAAAATACGGNAGGAAGTTGAGTTATTTAAAGGTCTTTTGTGACTGATTACTGAAAAATGTGACATATTCCTTTGCTCTTCTCACTGCCTGTCCCCTGCTTCATTGTGGGAAATGAGAACATTTATGATCCTATTTTTTTTACAAGCCAAGCAGTAATCAAAATCCATTTCTAAATGATTTGGAAGAACTGGAAAGAGCATTTACATTATTGGAGAAAAAAAATACCACCCAGAGAAGTTTACAATAGCTCTGCGACTTTTAATCATTGGTGCTGCAGCCATCCGGAGGGAACTTCAGACTCATTAAATAAGGAGCACCGTTAGTATGTTAAACTCTTCATTAACATCACCAAACATGCCTACGGGATTATTATCTCATGGCCTGTGTGCATCACCCCACCCCCAGCCCATGCACAAGAATATCCGAAAGAAAAAAGAAACTGTCCTTTAAAATAACACTTTTTTTAAATCCTGTGTTACACAGTTGAGTAAAATTGAGCTGGGAGGAACACAAAAACCATATATTTGTCAAAATTTAAAGCGTTAGCAGGCGTTCCCCCCCCACTGTAGAATGCACATTTCACCCTACCTCTGCCAAATACCCAATTTAAGTTCTTAAATTAAAATCATAATGAAACTTTAGGCCCCAGATGAATAGGGAGTTTATTGCTAAGTAAACAAAGTTGGGATTAAGATGAACATTTCTGAATTCAGCTAAAAACAAAGGTAGGGGGAGTCACCAAGGTGCCAGCACAGGTTTATCTGGGGAAAACACATACACACACAGCATACACATATACTCATACACACATACACACACTCATTCACACATATATATACACATACACTCATACACATATACACACTCATACACACATACACATATATACATACACTCACAGCTATCAAAAAAAGGAGACTATTTGTTAGTACAGAGCCTACAGTGACCACAATGGTGCTGTCAGACAAATATTCCAATGACATTTTCAGTGGGAATTCAAACAGTGTTAAGTAGACCAGGAAGACTACACAGTTGCCTGCCTCCTGATTCCTGTTCTCCTACCACTTCTGGTGACTCCTAGAGGTGGTCTAGAGAGANCTATGAAGACCACAGGCCCCCAAAATGTACTCTCTCTGCCCTCAGCAAAGAGGAGGCCATGCCTTATTTCTGGGCCGTAGCACTCTGCCCCACTNGCCACACAGGGTGACAGCAATGCCCAAGACCCTCTCTCTAGTTAAAANAATTCCATATTGGACAATTTTCCAACTCTCTTTGGCTTCCCAGGCACAGTAGCATCTTCTCTACTCCAGATACAGACCCTCCAGTTAGTATCTGGTGTTNGAGTGAAAAGACACTGGGAAATACACCCAGGTAGCCAGGCCCTTTCTCTTGGGGAAGGAACCTTGCATTTTTGAAAACTCATCTTTTCTTGTCTTTACTCCTTGATGCATTGCACCTGCCTTGCCTCTTTTTATACATCTCCACGAGTCCTGGCACTACACCAGTCTTTGNCTAGTGTCTCCAATNGCACACCTCTGATNAAAACAATGGATGGGAACCAGAAGANCAGTGTAGGATAGAGGTCCCCNGAAGTGAACAATTTTTNNTTGGCTAAAAAGCAGAATCTCCTTGGCCCTCTGAACAATTTTATTCTTCCAGAGGCTGGAGATGCCAGAAATGTTTAAACC
The DNA here is from genome assembly GCA_001675575.1 of Neotoma lepida. Lineage (NCBI taxonomy): Eukaryota > Metazoa > Chordata > Mammalia > Rodentia > Cricetidae > Neotoma > Neotoma lepida. The sequence goes on along the minus strand of LZPO01066468.1, from coordinate 37,108 downwards.
AAAATGTCTTTGCTTCTGCTCTGGCCAGAGGCCANGGTGTCAGCAACAGAAAGCAAAAGGTGAATCCTTTTCTTTCTTTCTTTGAGTGAGCACCCCCCTTTCTGGAAACTACATGGGAATGTGACTAAAATGTTGACCCCTGGACACCTTGTGAATGGGTCAACAGGACCAACCAGTTCATCCACACTCCAGGCTTTCATCCAATAAGCCTTATGCACTCCAAGTCAATGACTCTCAGTGGTACTCCTCTCCTGGGGACCCTCACCCTGCCCTACAGGAGCTGTCTTCTCCTTTTTCTCTTAAGCTTCTACCTGTGAGTAACCTATAATAAAACTTCTTTTAAAACTTACCCTCAGTGGCCCATGAATTTTCTTTTTCATGTTTTCTNGATTAGAACCCAGAGGGTGGAGCTGAAGAGATGTCTCAGTGGTTAAGAGCACATACAGCTCTCACAGAAGACCAGAGTTTGATTCCCAGCATCCATGGCTGGTGACTCCCAGCCACCTGTAACTCCAGTTCCTGCGTGTGCTGGTTAGGTTTTCTAGTTTTTGTCAGTTTGCATAAGACAGGATCATCTGGGAAGAGAGAACTTTACCTGTGGGCAAGTCTATGGGACATTTGCTTGATTAACAGCTGATGTGGGAGGGACCAGGCCACTGTGTGTGGTGCCGCTGATGGTCAGGTGGTCTTGGGTGTATAAGAAAGCAGGCTGAGTAAGCCATGGGGAGCAAACCAGTAAGCAGCAAATTCCTCATGGCCTCTGCTCCAGTCTCTGCCTCCAGATTCCTCCCTTGCTTGAGTTCCTGCCTTGACTTCCCTCAATTATGGTCTGTGTTGTGGAACTGTAAACTGAAAAAACAAACAACAACAA
>LZPO01066467.1:107873-133761 GCA_001675575.1 Neotoma lepida | reverse complement strand
AACCACGGTGGAATGTCTCTATTTTAACATGAAATATTATCTTAATGTAGCAGAATATTTCCTATTGACCCATTTGATTTTGAGTTCATGCAATGCATGTTAAATATTTTGAGCATCTGCAATCGAAGCCCGATTCTTCTTTACTTGCATTATTCTTATATTTCCAGAATCTTTATCTATCACCCCAAACCAGGCCTCCTGAAAGTTCATCATGAACTTGCTCTGAGAGCATGTCCCAGGGAGAGGTGAGGGGAACAGGTGAACCACTAGAGCACACATTGCTTGCTACACAACAACATCACATTCTTCAACTTTGTGGTTACGATAGTAACACACTTCATAAATAAGCTAGGACTGGCTGAATCAGTAGGACAGTTTAGCTACCTGAGATAGTAAGCANAAAACAGTTCAAANTATTGATCCCACAGCCCACCTCTGAATATGTAACGAATTGGAAATGTATTTTGAAATGGTCCAGAGGGGCAAAACAATAGGAAAAACATTGTTGGGACAGAGGAGCATGTCATTTTAAAGTTATTATTTCTCTTTCCACCTGGCTATATATCAATGTTTTTGGAACAGCCTTGCTCAGTGGGGACCATGAACAAAGCTATGTAGTTATCCTAACCCATTACTGTGATGGTCTTATCTAAATCTCCTTTTCAAGACCTCCACCCTTAACTGNCTGGAATGTGCCTAGATCCCTAATGGGAATTACTTTGAGGCTCTGTACTAGAGCACGGACTGGGAGCTTCCTTCTGGGTCCTTATTCTTGGTAAGTGGAACCCATCAGTCAGGCAGGTGTCCATGCTGCATATGGTCTATTTCTCAAGCTGAAACTCACATTCGCACTTTTGTGGGTTGCTACCCCCTCTCCATGCTTCTCCTGCATCTCATACAAGCTTCCCACCCAGCCTCTCACAGGAGATATCTCCAGCTTGGAATCCCAGCCATCCTCTAAGTTCCTTCCAAGTTAGATTTTGTTATCTTTTGGCTTAAAATCCACAATGACCACACTGCTTGCGAAGTCCAAATGACTTCATAAGGGGTGAAAGGTCCCTGTGAACTGTGAGGCTTATGTCTTTGAGTGTCTCTTGTCAGCATGAGCTGGACACAGCTCTGTGACCGCTCACATATCTTTGTGTCTTTGGTTCTTCTTTCTACCATTAATGTCCTCCCTTGGNTCCATTGGTTTAGTAGACACATGTTGATCCTAGCACAATAGATTAGCGTAGGTATATGAACTTCCCAAAGAGATCTGGGGAGCTGTCTGCTCTCCATCACCTCTCTAATGTCTCAGCACACTTCTTTCATTCCCTGCTTAAAAACTGAAGCCCTTGTAGGGCAGGGACCATGCTTTACTAGGCTTTGGATGTCCAGTGTTATGAATGTGTTGACTCAATTTTGTCATTCAGTGACAATTTCCTATACTTCAGTAAGCCTTTCATGTTCCGCTCTGCATATAAGATCTCATTGGTAAAAGGGTGCCCAGCATAATAAGCCTTTCTGACTTAACAATATCAGAACGGTAAACATACCCACACATTCCACAAGCTCTTAATACAATTATCACCGTAATGCCAATCAACAAGCATTGACCCTCTTCACTCCACAATTAATTACTTCTCGATGAACTGAAATTTCAGAAATGTGACTTGCTCTGAGATTTGGCAGAAAGAAGATCCTTCGCTGAAGTGACATGGTGACTCACGCTGCAATCTGTAGTCCCTCGTGATTAGGCTTCTTGACACCAGGTTGCCTCTGTGTATGTTTTGAGTGCTTAGAAAAAGTCAGCAGAATGGCCCGTGAGACTTGAATTTCATCAAAGAGTTTCTTCTGCACTTCCTGTAGGTTACCACAAAACAGACCACTCTCCATTGTGGTCAAGAGTTCTACCAGCCCACTGGAATAATTTAACAGTTGTCTCTTTTACTTGGTATGGCTACAAGAACAGTGGGAAAAGGACTTCTGAATGGGTTGGACTCAGATTTCAATCCAGATGTGTTCCTTCCCAGTTGTGTTGCCATTGGTGAGTTCTGCTAAATTCCCCTCATTATAAGGTAGGACATTAAACTCATGTTGAAAATTAAAGTTGGATTATTACCTACCTAGTGCATAGCAGTCACCTTGCACCAATTATGGCCACATCTTCTATTTAAAGTAAGGTATTTAATATGAAAACTATTTCTTGTCCTCCCCCCCCCCCCAAAATTCCATGTTGATTCTCACAGGGCATATAAATTACTGATTAGAGTTATTTATACATAGCCAGTTCTTAACATCTTTGGGAATGCTTCTTTATTTCAATTCTCAAAGTTATTGTACCACAAAAAGTTACCACAATTTCCTGCAGGGACATTATGAGTAAAGTCTGCAGGGAACAAACAATTGACATTAAAAAAAAAAATCAGCATTCTACAATTGTCACTGTTATCNGCAAGAAATTCTGCATAATGCATTTTAAACCAGGGCGTCTAAGCTGCCACATCCAGGTGAAATGCTTGATTTTATGGTGCTTAAATATTTAATGATTCANTGGGAAAATGTGAAACATGTCTGATAAACTGCATCCCTTTCTCTAACCTATGGTTTTAGAGTAAAAAATTTTGATCACGCAACTTTTGCAAGATCCCTGATCTACTATTGACATGTAAATATTTGCTGTATTGTCACTTATGATATGGTTCATTATATATAAAATTGTGTGATGGCTTCCAAAACCACTGTTTTCCATGAATGTATTTTCTTTTAAGCCAAAGTGGGTTTTCTTTTTTATGTACATGTTCTTGTATGCAGACACATGTATGTATGAAGTTGTGTGTATGTAGGCTAGAGGCCCTAAATTGTTGTTCCTAGGGTGCCATCCACCTTGTTTTTTGGGATAGCATCTTCATTGACCTGAAATTCACCAAGTAGGCTAGCTGGCTGGCCAGGGAGCCCCTGGTACCCACCTGTTTCTGTGTCCTCAACACTGGGATTACAAGCATGCGTCACCATGTCTGGCTACTTTTATTTAATGTGGGTTCTGGAAGGTTTAACTCATCCTCATGTTCTCAAGGCTAACACTTTCTGACTGAGCTGTCATCCCAGCACGACCCCCCTCTTTATTTTACATCTACCTTGTAATTCCGTCTACACTTAGAACTGGCTTAGTAGGCAGAATAAGGTGATTTGCAGAAAGGAAGAGCTGGGAAGACTGAGAATCTGGGGCTCTGTGCAGCATAGTTTTCTATTCAGTGTTGGGTGGAGAAAAGAAATAAAACCAGGCCTCAGGCAAGAGGGTCAAATCAATCACAGATGATGGGTAGTAGGGGTTTCAGCCTTAGCTGTCATGTTAAGCAAGATGAGACTGCCTACTTCCAGGATTATTTGAAGGGCTGAANGCATGAAGGCTAACTGTAGAGATATACATTGTAAGGTACTGTNACTTCTAGCCTTTCTGTGCTAGTGAGCTTTTCATTGCTGGTATCAAATGCCTGAGAGAAACAATTTAGAACTTATTTGGACTCAGTTTCAGTTCAAGCTTTGCTGGATTAACTGAGGTGTGTAGAGGAGTCTCTTGCCGTAGGAGCATGGAGCAGAGGCTGCTCACCTCACAGTGGCCAGGAAAAAGACTGAGGGAGACCAAGAGTAGCCCAGATCAGCATACAGCCCCCAAGCTCATGCCTGCACTGGCTTACTCCAACTAGATTTCACCTCTGAAAATTTCCATCACTTCTCAGCAGCATCATGAGACTTTAACACGTCAGCCTGAAGGAGGGACAGGGTGAGCACAAGGGATACATCATATCCAAACCACAACTGTATGCACTGTTGGACATGGGTATTCTTTGTGTAATNATTTGTTAAAAATAGGGAATGTTTAAAATGGGTGATAAAATGTTACTCTGGTCCCAGAAAGAATGCATAACGAGAGTAGAGATGGCTCAGTTGGTAAAGNACCTGCAGCATAAAAATGAAGAGCTGAGTCTGGATTCCCAACACCTATGATCAAGCTTGGAGTGGTCCTTTTTATGTAGACCTACTATAGAGCAGTGTGGAGTCAGGTGGATCCCNGCATCCTCCAGCTAGACAGTCTAGGCCGTCAGTGCCTGTTTCAGCAAAGAGAACTTGTGTCAAAAAATAATGTGATGGTACTGGGGCCTGGAAAGATGGCACAGTGGTTAAGGATAGTGGCTGCTAATTTAGAGAACTGGAATTTGGTTCACAGCACTCATGTCTGGCAGCTCACAGTCTCAGGGGACCCAATCCCCTCTACTGGCTTCTCTGGGCACCTATGTGCACACACACATGAGCGTGCCCCCCCCCATACACACAGGAATTTGAGACGCACTTTGGCTTACCACCTGTCACAATATGAATGAACTTCTTTCCACTTCAATCCTCAAGTATTTACTGACTCTGACATTTCAAAATAATGCTGAAGGCACAGTGAGGAGAGACAAGAGAAATGTGACTATGTTCTCCCAGTTCCTGCCCTGGGAAGGAAGATGTGCTCTCAGGGCACAATCAGCACTGCTAGGTGACATGGAGATACCAAGAGACGCAGATCAAAAAAAAACCAGCAGCTCTGTGATGCTAGCCGTGGTCTCTAGGAAAGGCCTCAGCTAGGGGATAGGATGAGAAGGACATACAGGGCTGAGGGAGAGGAGATGCCATTCCTTACACAACACTGAAAAGATCCCAGGATCAGAAGCATCCATAGCTCAGATGGTAAGACCAGTGAGCGGGCTCTTAAGAACAAATGGGCTGAGGTCCAAAGCTGCTGGGAGCCCAGTTGTTGAGGTTAATGGCTCTGACCTTTACCATTTGTCAACAGACAAACAATAAAAGATATTTGAGATGATGAGTGGTATTGCTAAAATGGGTTTTGGAAGCCCAACTGGCAACAGTATGTAGAGTTGAGTGAAGAGGTTTTTAAGTATTGAGCAAAGCAATGAATTGAGAGACTTCAAGGTCCTTCAAAGCTGAGTGCTTATGATTCTAAAATACTAGAGCAAAAAAAAAGGGGGGGGGAGTGGGAATTAGGTGTGAAAACTGCTATAGTGATCCAAGGAAACAGACAGAAGAAACGATACACTTAGGAGTAATAGAATACATTTCTTTCCTGAACACAGACTCCCAAGAGAGTCAGTTCTCTGTGGCGGGGTCACCTCTGGTCATTCCTGTAGCCAACTCCCCTGGCCAATGCCACGAAGTCCAGTTATTTCACTGTTTAGGTCCAGCATCCCCAGCAGGCATTCTTACNGACAACTTTGCAAATCACAGGANACACACCTAAAGTCATCAAGAGGAAGCAATTTTAACTAGTCCTTCCTCTTGAGAACCAGGAAAAGATTCTGTATGAATAGGTCTGTTAAACTGACTGACCCCACGAAACTCTGGGAACTGGGTACATAAAAAACAATTGGAAGATTATTAAGAAAGAAGTCAAATTTAAAAATCAGCTTTCAATGCTGATTACCTCCCTTTTAGAGGTAATGAGCTTCTGCTATTCTTCCTTGGTCCACTTGTAGTTTGTTGACATAACTTTCAGCATCCCTTATTGTGGATGGGGCAAAAACAAAGAAAAAAATTCCAGACACAGAAAACAATAAGCACTGACTGGGTGCATGTAAGCCCATTATGCGAATAACATAGTTATCATAATTTCCAGAACATCTTTGTTCTGAAAGATACTTGGTTTTCACTTATAACTAAAATGACCTTTCCCACATCTGTACTAAGCATTTGGTGATATTCTACTTCATAAATAAAGAAAAAAAATGCATATTATAACTATAGCATCCAAAATTGGGATTCCAGTGTCTTTGTGTCCAACAAGTCAAACAGANCAAGCAGGTACTATTATTGGACTCAAAATAATAAAAATAGTAAACTGTTTCCACATACAAGCTAGTGGAGTTCTAACCCAATTGAAAACGAACTTTGGTGGGGAAATAACATTTAGTTAGCCTTTGAGTGTGGAGTGAGGGAGACAGGGAAGGTATGGGAAGGTCAACAACAGGCCTTGTTCTAGGGTCATTCAGAAGCACACCACACACAGAGATGACTAAGGAGGGGGAGATACAAATGTCAGGGAAGAATCTCCAGGTTTATCAAAAGATGGTGCANNGGGAGGAGGTTATTTCTTATTGTGGCATGGAAGGCAAATGTATCGCTTGAAAGACAGGAATAATCGAGCTCGACCATTTATTTATTTATTTATTTTTAAAATAATTTATTTAAATTGACTTTATGTGCATTGTTGTGAAGGTGTCGGAACTGGAGTTACAGATAGTTGTGAGCTGCCATGTGGGTGCTGGGAATTGGACCCAGGTTCCCTGGAAGAGCAGCCAGTGCTCTTAACTGAAGCATCTCTCCAGTCCTGACCATTCTAATTTAAATGTGTTTAAAGGTGCCAGCTTCATGGGCATAATTCATAACAACAACTAGCTGTGACTTTACACCAATTACAAAGTAAACCAAGGTGCTCAGGCACCACTGTCTGGATAGCCTGCCCAAATGCTCTCAGACCTCACAGATTTGCTTNGCCCATTTATGTGCAAGTGTCAAAGACATTCCAGGTGGATTCATATTAACAACTAGACACGGAGCTGCANAGCTGGCATGCACCAGATGTGTCAAATCATACCATGGAAAACNGAGATGTTAATAGCCTCAAAATGTCAACCCTGGGCACCAGCTCATTTCAGTGCTGAGCATTTGTCTGTCGTTTTATTTATAAACTGTGAATTTCTTTCCTTCCTTCCTTCATCGTTTCCTCTCTCCTTCTCTCCCCCCTCCATTCTTCCCTCTTTCTCTAAGACAGGATCTCGCTCTGTGTGTGTGTGTGTGTGTGTGTGTGTGTGTAGTATGTATGTATGTATGTATGTATGTATGTATTCTGGCTGGCTTAGAACTTCATATGTAGACTAGCCTGGCTTTGAACTCAGAGATCCTCCTGCCCCGACTCCTGAGTGCTGAGAATAGATGTGTGTGTCACTATGCCTGGCCTGTGAATTTTCTTAATGGACATATAGTACTTAGCTTAGAGTCTGTTTTACTGGTTACATGTTTCTTGATTTATTATATAATTAGTCTTCTGAAAACACACACACACACACACACACACACACACACACACTTTTAAAAATAGAATATAAAACTGTAAACAAAGAAAGTCAGGTCCCATGCACTCCCCCTACAAAGCTAATCTGTATTAACAGTTAGTATGCTTTTGTAGATGTTTGTATTGTGCATAAGAAAGCCTGTCTACAACTTTTATAATAAAAAAATATACATGAATGGTGAGTTAAAATGGGAGCATCATTTGCTGCTCCTAACTCCCTCTGANCTAAATGCTCTATGACAGTGAGGCAGTAGCAATAGATATTCCGGTTCTGTCCTTTTATTCTCAGAACACAAGCAACAGAAATACCTTAAGTGACTCAGACCATCTGTGTATTAAACACTGCAGTTCTCTGGGGCATTTTTTAGACACTTGTTTATGACAGATAGCAGCCACAGTGGCCAATGAAAAGGCACTTGTATGAAGAAAAAAATACTTCCTGCAAATGGGATTCCCAGTGGGAAATTCACTGGATATCCCCACTTTGCTCTGTATGTGGCACCTGCTGCTGCTCTGGATAGTAGTTAGACAAGTCTTCTGCTCCTGGAGGGGTAGCTGTGAACCCAAATTGCTGGTGTCATGTGATATCTGATGAGTGAGTGGGTGTTTTCTCCACCTTAGATCTTTCCTATTCCCCTCCGGTCAGACACTCTGCATGCAGAGCCAGGCACCAGGCAGAGTAAACACCAGGCAGACACAGCACCCCGAGGGGCCTGCACGAAAGAGGATGGAATATCCTGGGAAGGCAGCCACATCGTCTTCCCACATCATCATGGAAATGTGCCAGGAGGGCCAAGAGTGGCACTGCACCTCCTGCCAGGTCAAGCACCCAGCAGACCAGGAAGAGTGAGAGCTGACCCTCTCAGCTGGTGAAAAAATATTTCCTATTAAGGTCACAGTCTTCAACCCCAATGTAGATGTGCCACGGAGTCNGGTGGGAAGGAGGGGAGTGTGAAAATTGGTCCCAACTGAAGGGGTGACCTCTGGTTTAGGAGAGAGCATAGGGCCAGACAGGCTACTCAGGGAAAGCTGTGCACTTCCTGGGACAAGCCCAGTTTCCAAATGTGTCAGCCGGGCTTGGGAATCTGGACATAGAAGGGCCATGGAGTGACAGTTCATGGCAGACATGAGTGATCTGCAACAATAGTGGTATGCTCTGCTTTTGTTTAAAACCAATTAGGGGCTTGGGGAGTAAACTGAATGGGCTACAATCACACGTCACTGGCCATCAAATCTGTGGAGGCGCTGTCTCCTCATTTCTTCTTCTGGCGTTGAGTCGGAACCCATAGGGTGCTGGGCCATTTCTGGTGTTTCCTGCAGTGAGAAAGCAAAGAGGGAAAGGACATGCTGCCTATCCATCGTCCTGACATTTACAAGGCACCGTGTGCCCTATGATTCCAAGAGGAGAAAACCAGCTGTTTTGGTGTCATTTTTATTTCAACATTAAAAAGACATATAAGCATATTTCAAGTTTAGCTGTCAATACTAATTTCAACAGAGTAAATATTTTTTAGTGTGGTTCAGCCCATGACCTTAATTTGATTCATCCTCAGCTTCTTGATACTCAGNCCACTTTGGCTGTTTTCTTCTACCACGTTCCACAATTTCCATCAGTTAACCTTCCATATATCTCAAGGGTTGCTTTTATCTTTTATACCCAACTCAACTAACTCCTCCCTAGCCCACTGCTGACTGGCTTCTCCTGATGAGCCCTGGGGGTCTCCTCTTTCCTCCTTCTAACCTGCCTGTCTTACCAGCCTCGGTATCAGAAGCACACCTGACTGAGACACATGAGTCCCATCTTCCTAGAGGAGAAGGGAGCACACACAATGGAGAGCAGGAGCAGAGTTAACTGACCCAGCATCAGTGACATAATGTCTCAAGGGATTCGTGCTCTGCCTTTATTTTTTTAATGTCCTTCTCAATCAACTCACCCCACTCAACACACACACTGTACTAGCTGACAGACAAAAACACAAGCGTAATATTTAAAGGTCACATGGCTGAGAGGGAGGTTCTTCAGCCTGGAGACAAGACATACTCCAAATACAGGCTGTGAGAGTATAAGTACTTCAGTCAGTACACAGAGGCATTCTTTGAAAGAGAACGATATAGTCTTTGATCTTAAACCTCAGGAAGGAACGTTCATACCCTCTGTTGGATACAAGTAAGTAGGTGACACCAAAACGTCATACTTTTTCATTCCTGGCTCTGCAAACCCTACTAATTGGCTATGAATCTTTTTCTTATCACCTATATCAACCCAAAGTCTCACTCCCTCTTCCAACACCTGGCTAATCCTGAAGTCTCCCCCTAATAAAAACTCTTTAGCTTTCAGACTTTCTCTGTTAGTTGTCCTCATTCAGTAGCTGCCGCATTCTGCCAGATAGAGTTGCCATCTGTGTGTACCTCTGCTCCCTCATACCAGGGCTAGAAGCTCTAAGGTGGTAGGGGACATCAATGGTACCTCTCACCCCTCACTACCTAGATCAGTCCCAAAATTCAGAGCTGTTGCCAAATAAATACGGTATTAACAGCACTTGCTTATGACTTCCACGGGGATCTGTTAGGACCAGACATCACTCATCACAGCTCACTCAGGACTGACACAAATAATTCAGGGAGCAAAGGCTTTGAACTCACTGGCCACACAAGAGGATGAGGATAATTGTTTTCTCTGAAGGAAAGCAAGTGGGCATGTGGTCTTTCTTGCTCATTCTCTACCAATGGCTCCCTTTCCAAAGACATTTCATTGTTGTTCGCATTGACAAGGTAGATAACTGTCACAACTATAGTGAGGTGTCAAAAAAATTGGGGGTGGGGCACAGGGCTGATTTCTGAAAGCAAGGGTTGAAAGCAGGGGTTGAATAGTCAATTTGATCCATGCCTGGAATTTTAGTTGCCAAAGAAAAGCTTACAAAAAGTAGTCAAACTTTTGTATCATCTTGTTTATGTATTGGTACAGGGACCCTGATGCTTACTTCTAACTAGTCCTTTCTTGTTGAGATCCTAGGACAATGACCTCTTATGCCTGTGTATCCTCTTGACTGAAACAATCAAAGTGGACAGGGAAGGTCTTATCCCCATTTTCACCCCTAATGATGAATCTTTATTTTATGGCCTTTTAGTACAGAAAAACATATGTCACTGTCTTAACTTTGATTAAAGATGACAGTGAATAAATACACTAAAAAAACTTACACCATAAACATTTTATGAATCTTCAAGATTCAAAGTCTTACAGGATACAGTTTTTGCTGTTTTTATGAAGGAATTTGCCTTTGTTCAAAATGGTGAATTTTTGAAATGGCAAATACATGAATCAAATCAACACAAGTTTATTGCTTAAAATTGTTTCATGTTAATCAGATCCAAATCCTACTTTGCTGTTTATGGCTGCTTTTAACAAGAGAATTCTTAATTGGACTTATGAACACAGGCCAGTATTTGACAGCTCACTGCAGATGGGCAAGGACTGTATGAGAACGGGTTGTGGTTAGAATCAGGAGCAGGTTCAACGTGGCAGTGTTGCCACAGGACACAAACCAATGGAAGTGGAAAGTGTCCTCAGACTCTCAATGGAAACCAGTGTCCTCTGTTGTGTTTCTATGACAGTGATCCACAACCGCCTTTGGGAGGACCAATTGTCTCATGATGGAAAGAAGAGCAAGGACTTAGGGGGCAGATGGTGAGGGTTCCTCAGGTCCAGGGCTCAGCATAAGAGGCAGTGTACATGTGCATGCTCTCTCTCTCTCTCTCTCTCTCTCATTTTCTGATTAGGGTTCCTCACGTCCAGGGCTTAGCCTAAGTAGGCAGTGTGCATGTGCTCTCTCTCCTCTCTCCCTCCCTCCCTCTCTCTCTGGGTAGGATTCCACAGGTCCTGTGCTCAGCATAAGTACGCAGTCCTCTCTCTCTCTCTCTCCTCGTTCTCTTTCTCTCTCTCTCTCTCTCTCCCCATTTGCAGGGCATTCAAGGAGAACCAAGGTTCAACCAACAGAAGAAATGCCACATGCTGAGTAGAGAACTCACATCCCTACCCACTCAGAGGTATGAAAGTCACTCCATTTATAGAGCCCTCTCAAGGGCTCCTATTTCACTTAGCTTTTGTTCCCAACCTAGTCATCTCAGTTCCACAGATGGGCCAAGTAAAGGACAGTGGGTGTTAGTAAGACATCTCAGGTCACCTGGCCAGTGCAGAAAGGAACAATACTCGAGCCAAGGTTTTCTGGCCTCTTATAACCTACCCAACTGTCATCACTTCTCAAGCATGGAACAAGTCAGACACCATACCTTCTTGTCACATCTGACCTTTCCACCCATACTCAGTGCTTCTCTTTGTGGATATGTGGGACTCATAGACACTTGAACACAGAAACCCAGGCAAGTGCAATGTAAGATGGCAACTCTTAGGAGCCTCAGCTAATATCAAAGGCAGGTCGGGTCTAAAATCCCATCTCCTATTTCCTTAAATTCCAATTTGATAAGAGTGCCACAGTGCCACAGTCTCTATTAGCATTCTAGCATTAACCAGGCCTCATGTTCTGTTTACTTTGAAAAATCCTTCAAATTCAGTTTCTGGTAACAGCAAAGCTACCCTACTATCTGACTTGCTTATTCCAGGATCCAAACACTATCCCACTCCTAACCCTACTTAGTTTTTAAGTGTAAACAAATCTCTGATATTCTGAGAGGAATTTTAAGTCGGCTGTCAGTCACTCACCTACTGCTTGCCGTGTGTGTGCTGTGGGTCAGCACCATGCCAGGAACAAGGCTCCTGTCCACTCTGCCATCCACTTCCTTCTGTTGCACTGACTTTTAGACACATTTCTGGGATTTCCATCCACCCACATAATCTATTACTCCTCTGTCTTCTGGAACCTCAAAGAGTCTAGGGTCCTGCAGGCATGTCTCAAAGAGCCTTATTCTCACGTTTCTGACATAGTCTCAAGTTGGCTAGGGATATAACANGGGGCCTGGGCCAGCTTCAGGTGGGTGGAAGATGTCTCCAGGTTCATAATGGGAACACGCTGGTAGAGAATCAGGAGATGGCTTCCTGGGTCTGTCTGGGACTCGTGGACATGCCCCAGATAAGATGATTCATTAAGCAGGCCCTGGGTGGTTTCTGTATGAGTGGGGCTGCTGAATAAGGGGGCTGCTTGCCTTCCACTGCTCTGGAGTGTAACAATCTTACAAGATCCCTACTCTTTCATTTATAGCAACAGTTCTCAACTCTAGGTTGTGATCCCTTGGGGGTCAAATGACCCTTTCACAGGGGTCCCATATCAGATATCCTGCATATAAGCTATTTACATTACAATTCATAACAGTAACAAAATTAGTTATGAAACAGAAACGAAATAATTTTATGGTTGGAGGTCACCACAACGTGAAGAACTGTATTAAAGGGTCGCAGCATTAGGAAGGTTGAGAACCAGTGATTCATAGCTACGTATCTTTGAGTGAGTGTCTTCCCTTATGTTGGTCTTAGTCTCCTAGTTTTTGAAATGGAATGATGAGAACAGCTCCCCCGTGAGGCTGCTAAGAGGACTGCAAGAGGCAGTGTGCGCATATGTATCCTGCTTAGCAACATGTAGTGGACACCTAACGCCATCAGGAATCACATTAAATGTCTGTGTTTGAACTAACTCCAAAACATATTCAGAAAATGAAATCCCAAGATCAGTAACTTCTTAAAGAACAAGTCCAGTTATGTTTGCAGATGCTTTTAGCAGTGATTTGCATATGTATGGAGTTGTTAGCTACTAAAAATTTGCTGTCTAAGAAATGAACAGCAAAAGGTAATTAACGAACTTCACTGAGCAGCACATTTTTGTAACACAGAGGAGCCTTTGGGCTGTTGGGAAAGCCCAAGTGTCCAGCGTGGACCTTTCTTCCATTTAGTTAAATAATCACATACTGAACTTTTCTAGGAGGCCTGGGTGAAATGGCCCTGTGCTAGAGAGCCTGGTAATGAATATTGGTATTTATGAGACTCACCCCCATGTCCCTGTAAATGGAGGTCAGACCCCAATCTTACTCAAAGAAACAGTGAGCATGCTTCAAGGGGCCTCGGGAACATTTCCTGTTTAAGATGACTTAACTCGATTACAGCTCCAGTACTGAGATCATACGATTTATTGATTTGAAGTTCTTGATGGAAAAATTTCAGTTTTTCTGCCCTTATGTATAATACAGTAATCTCTACATTTTATGGCTAAAGGAAGGGAAGCAATTTTCTCTACATAAGAATTGCTGGAGAGTGCTGGGAGTTCATGGCCATTTTCCCTCCTGTTCGCCACTAGTGTAAATAGGGATGTTTAATTTGCTGGCATTCACAGATCTGTACATGAGCTGATAAACCATTCAAATACTACTACGGTGAAGTCACAGGATGGGATCATATCCTTGCCTTAAATGAGAGGGCTGAAGAAGGGAAAAAGAAAGTAAAGACTCTAAACAAACCACTAGCATTCTGTGCTATATCTGTCGAGGAACAAGGGCAGCAGCATGGGTCCCCTATGCTCTTTCAAGAATGTTACTACTTTATTAGAACTGCAAAGGCTTCTGAAAAGACAGTTGCTAAGTCATTTACTTAAAAAAAGACCAGAAAGGTCTGGAAGAAAAGCCAGGTCTAAGAGCTTGAAAGATGATCTGTGAATGAGGGTAGGCACTTAAGTACAAGGTTATTACCTAATTCAGAGTCAGTAATTATGATATAATCTCTTTCTCTCTCAAAATAGTTTGGTCTTCACCTAAAACCACATGGCTTTCATAACATGGAAGTTTCATGATGGCTTGAAAGAAGGGTAACAGATAGTCATGACTAGAAAGAAAAACAGACATTTCCATCCTGCCAACCAATCAAGCCAGCCAACCCCAAATCTCCACTGGCACCTGGGATCTCAGCGTGAAAAGCTTTGTTTGAGATGGCCCTGCTGTTACACGGGTCTCTTGCCTCCAGTTGGTTGATGCTGAGGCCATTTAATGGACACAAGTGACTTGGGATCAACAGGCTAGGAAGCTACTGAGTAAATGAGCCTGTCAGGTGATGTCAGGCAGATTGTTTCTCAGAAGGAGTCAGCATGTGGTCTAACTCTGCTACATGCCCACCCAGGTATTACCAGCCTTCTCTTGGGAGTATATTATGTGATCAACTTTTATGAATGGAACATGTGGAGCCGAACTCATAGTTCATACAGAAGCTCTCCAGAACTCAGAATACTCCACTGCTTCCTTCCCGAAGGGCATGTGCCTTCCTTGCTTGTTTTACCAAGTTTCAAATATCCTAATTTCTTCATCCTCAGGTCTTTACAACCATGTTCTTTTCTTTTTTCAATTTTTAAAAGAAATTTTTTATTCATTTTACATACCAACCACAGATCCCCCTCTCATTCCTCCTCTCCCCCCACCCCTCCCCTGCTCCACCTTCTCCCCCAACCCACCTCCCATCCTCTCCTCTGAAAAGGTAAGGCCTCCCATGGGGAGTCAGTAAAGCCTGGTACATTCAGTTCAGGCAGGTCCAAGCCCCTCCCCAAGGCTGTGCGAGGTGTCCCACCATAGGTAGTGGGCTCCAAAAGGCCAGCTCATGCACCAGGGATGGATCCTGATCCCACTGCCAGGGGCCTCTTAAACATATTCTTCTCTTTAAAGCCTCTGGGTTGCCTAGAGTCCTAGCCTTCTCCCCGCCCCTTCTTCCAGCTTACCCCGCCTCCTTCTCCCCCACCTCTGGTTTTTGTGCTGACTTCTCATACACAGGTCCATTTTCACCCACACCATCCATAAGAGAATTCATAAAAGTCAATTTGAATGGCTTCATCCTTACATTACATTTGTGAAAGTCCTCCACACTGTTCTGTGTGGTCTTGGTCCTACTTATCTTTCCAGATAGAATTTTCTTCTCTATTTTACAAGGGAAGAATTGGGATGGTAGGGTTTGAAGTAACTTACCAAAGGCACATGGCTCAAGCCCTCTTCTCTCTACATGGCGCCCCAGGCATGGATGTGCTAGTCCCTCATTTAACACCAGAATCTAAATCTGAGGATGGCACTGACTTATTGGAGACTCAGACACTGTTTGAAAACGCTGGACACCATCTACCTTCTGCCCTAGCTATGATTCCCCACAAGTGCCAGATTTTACTTAGGACTCCTGAATATGCCTCCTGAAGTAAATATTAAGGGTCAGCAGGACCCAGCACTGGTAGTTCACTGTGGCTTCTGAAAGGAGGGAATACTTATAACTTCCTCCAGAAACATGGAGGAGCGAGAACGCAGCAGCTGACCGATGGCTGAACAGGGCCCCACTCTCATGAGGACTCACTACAACGGCAGAGATTTATTTTAAATGATTAATGTTTTTAATGTAAAATATGTAATGTACAAATTTTTAGAAACTTGGCTTGTCTTAAATCCCTTCAAATTTGTATCCCCTTAGCACTTTATTGTGAGGCATTCCAGTGAGTCTAAGAACGGCTTTTCAAAGGCTTCTACACACAGATAATAAGGCTTTAACACCTCTAAAATTTCCTCAATCTGTAGCAGAATGCTTTTGGTCAGTAATCTGGAGGTGCTTTGGTTTATCCAATCACATAAGCTGGGTCTGGAGGTACAAACAGACTGCCCATCTCCAGGAAGCCCTGCCCTTCTCCTGTTCTTTCGGGTTTTTTGTTTTTACTACTGGAAATCATCTAGGAACATTCACTGGGCAAATACATACAATCTCTTAGAAAAATAGACACAGGCTCCCCAAGGACAGAAGCTGTATTGTGTCTTTCACTCTGAGTCCCACTGGCTAATACACATGAGGTTATGGAGACAGAGAGTTGGACGCATATCTTCAGACACAGGTGTGAGGCCATAATTAACACTGGAAAATCAAAACTTGAAGGTAAGGCCGGGCGGTGGTGGCGCACGCCTTTAATCCCAGCACTCGGGAAGCAGAGGCAGGTGGATCTTCGTGAGTTCAAAGCCAGCCTGTTCTACAAAGTGAGTTCCAGGCAGCCAGCAAAGCTACACAGAGAAACCCTGTCTCGAAAAACAAAACAAAACAAAAAAACTTGAAGGTAAAATACAGACCTCAACTTTGTGCTATGGGTCTATGGGAAGTGAGTAAAACATAAGAAACACACCTAGAAAATGCTGGAAGGCTGAAACCCCTTTAGCATACTTAAATTCCAGTCCTCTCAGAAGCTGTGGGGTTGGGGTGGCTGCAGTCCTGGCCTTTTCTGATGTTCCAAAAGAGTCCACAGCAGACAAAGAGGTGCACGGGGCTATGACTGCTCTCCACTACTAGCCAGGATACTTATGCTCAAGTTCTATAGGCCTTCAAGAGTTCCCCGAAGCCCAACCTGCACTTCTCAGGCAAATGAGGCCTCCATTTATTCTGACTTTTGCCTAGAAGGGATAGGGACTTGCTACTGTCTGTTTAGAGCTGGTTTTCTTGGAGGCAGGTGTCTGGTGTGGCGGAGAGTGTCAGATAGAGAAATTCTAGTGCCCTCAGAGCCCAGATGAGAGCCTCATTCTCACCTCTTGCTCCTTGACCTTGGGGTTGTATCTGGGTAAGTTTTAGTTTTGGTATTTAACAAGGGAGAAAAGAGTTGGGGTGTAATTTAGAGTACAGTAAACTGAGATCAAAAAGTGAAAAGTGAAACACAATGAGCCTGGGCCCTGCTGCTCGTCACCTGCTAAGTCCTTCATCTTCAAAGGATGACGGTGGCTTTAGCAGCCCTGACCCTAGGCACAGTGGTTTCCAACAAACAATAACCAGTTAGCCAATGGAGGCCAACTCAGAGCTGAGATCCTAGCCATTCAATGGATCTAATGCAAGAGTTCTGAACAAAACTAGATGGTGTTAGGCCTGGCATGGACTGGAGAGATGTCACTGAGGTGCTGGGCCTCTAGCACAATTCTGTACAATTCGCCAGATGTGGGCTCACTAGGACTCTACCAGGAGCTCAGACAAGTCACTTCTCTCTGGACCTCAGACTCTGCATGTGTAATGGTGAGGGCTGGCCCAGACTTGTGACACTTCCACACTGAAGTTTATGTGCCCATGCCTGGTTCCCAGGGAGTCTTCAGAGATGGCAGTACCCCTTCCCTGAGAGCACAGATTTGCCCTGACTATAGCCTGCAGCCGGGGTACCCTTGCTGGAAGAGGATGCTTGGTTCTGGCTTGTGGTCATTGGGCAGGGAACCACTGTCCTGTGCTCCTTGGCAGTGTCCTCTAACTCATTAGGTCTCATTCAGTGCCCTGCCCTCATAATCTCCAAACATAAAAATTATATTTAAGTTTTTTTACTTGGAAAATTTTAATATTTATAAAAAATGGCAAAGGCAAGAGAAAATTCAATTCTGGTGATGCTAACACCTTATATTATTAAAGTAATTTGTCAATACTAAGAAACAACCATGAACATATTACGACAAACTCAATTTCAGACTTCATTTGGATTTTGCCAATTTTCCTAAGTTTTTGTCCCATGGTCCAATCCAAGAGATTACAGTTCACTTAGACTCTTGGTTTGTGGGTATNTCTTAGTCATTCCTTTCTTCCCATGACCTTGACTGCTTGGCTAGACAGCCAACAGAAATTCCTCAGTTAAGTTTGCTTGATGGTTGGCCTCTTGATCAGACTGAAGTTACAACTTTTGACAAAGAAGATAAAAGCCACAGAAATAAAGTGGACTCTCTGTCCCACATGGCACCAACAAGATGAGCTACTTGTGCAGCAAACCCTAAGCAATCGGCTAAAGACTGTTTCGCTAAGTTTCTTTACTACAGATTTTTGTTAAGATTGTATTTTTATCTATTTTATATATGTGTATGCATGTGTGTGTGTGTCTGCATGTGAGCATGTGTAGATACTTGTAGAGGCCAGAAGAGGGTGTTGGATGTGCTGGAGCTGGGGTTTCACAGGGTTTTGAAGTGTCCAATATGGCTTCTGGGAATTGAATTTTGGTCCTATACAAGAGCAGCAAATACCCATAACCACCAAGCTGTATCTCCAGCTCCAGTCTAAAAACTTCTTTTGGGTTACAAGAGGATAAAGCCGGTCTTTGCTTTTGAATCCCCAGGATAAATTGGAAGTGGGGAGACTGGGTATTTCAAATGAGATTTGTCACCTGGTTACTCATGCTTGGGATGAGCAAGAAGATGTGGAGTCACTTTTAGCCTTCAGTGGGCTCTGATGTCCCAGGGTTGTGGTCCTCCCTGCTCTCTGTATGTGACTTACTAGGGAACTTGGTTAAGAAATAGATTTGGGTTTTGTGGGGTTGCTAGTGAGCCCAGACGCTCAGTTTTTACTGAGGTCCTGCGTGACTGTGAATGTAATGTACACTGACCACTGTCACTAACCATCTTCCAACTGAAAATGTCCAGTAGTACTTGCATTGGCCAGCAGGTGGAAGCAGAGGCCTACAACACGGAGTCTGCAGACTAGAAAAAACTAGGACACATTCCAGTCAGCAAAGCATTCTGCATTGTAAGCAGAATAAGGGTCATTTTGAAACAGATGGGCTCTACAGAGGATGCTGCACCGAGTATTGGGGAGTTGTTTACTATCGAGATGGTCTGCAGGTTATTTGCCAGCATCTAGCAGCTTCCACGCCACATCACAGTTCTTCCCGAGGAAAGACTAACAAGGCACCGAGACAGAGAGGACATGAATATAGGGATTTCTCATCAGTTCCAAAGTCAGAATTAATCGTGGCTCTTGTGCATATGCCTTGAGTTTCTCACTGCTCCAGTCTGTAGCTCCCTTAGAACCCTAACTCTAAATCAGAAAGATGAACCCATACAATTTGTGGTGATTTGATAAGACTAGATGCAGTAACAGTAACAACAGTACATGATTTAAGCCTAACTGGTTCACATANCCACTCTAACCCGTGTCAATTCCTATTCTCACTGCTGCACTAACATTTCCAACAGGAACGATGTAAGGGAGGAAGAATTCATTTGACTCGTGGCTTCAGAGTTCAATGCAGGGCAGCTTGGCACCACATGCTTGGACAGAACATGGTAGCAACAAGAGTATGAGGCAGGAAGCAGAGCAGAGGAGAGCAGGAAGGGGCCAGGTCAGGACACAATTATCAAAAACACCCCCCCCCCCAGTGAACTACTTTCTCCAAGCAAGCTGCACCTCATACCTTTTGGTAGCCCCTCACACTGTAATCATACTGTAAATTCGGCAGTCATCTTATAAATCCGTCAAGATGNTAAACTTCTCATTTAGTAAGCATACACAGAAGTGGGTTTTGCTAATCTGGGCATTTCTTTTGTTAAAATCAATTAATTTTTATTTATGTGTATGTGTGTGAGGCTTTGTGAGTATATGGGTACCACGTGCAAGCAGGAGCAGTCTCCAGAAACAGGCATTCGAGTGCCTGGAACTGGAGTTACATGTGGTTGTGAGTCACCATGTGAGTGCTGGAAACTGAACCTGGGTCCTCTGCAAAAGCAGTAAGCCTTCCTACTGGCTGAGCCATCTCTCCAGCCTCAGATCTAGGCATTTCTTAATTCATACACATTTACAATCAAGATTGACCCTCACACACTTCCATTTACCCTTTCCCCAGCCCTCCTACCTGCTCCAGCCCCATTCCTTGTGCTAATCCAGAGAAATGCCAGATTGGAGGAAAGGAGGAAGAGGGGAAGGGAGAAGGGATGGAGGGAAAGATGGGTCCCTCAGCTCTCACAGTGATAATGCCTGATATAGTAGTTCAGAGCATTGATAGCCATGGAAGGAGAGTCAGAATGTGGTTTGACTTGGGGGTTTTCCTTGTATAGCATTGGGCTGACTAGGACTAAGAACAGAGTATTCCATGAGCTTTAGAGATCTGCAGACCCCGCCCCCCTCTGCCCGGGCCTGCCAACACACAGAATGGGTTTTGCCAGGAGTACTCATTGGCTTACCCTGTGATCTTGGGTAACTGCTGCTGTTGTTCTGCCGGTTGGTGCAAGTTCATAAAGGCACCTGCTATGGTCTGGATGTCAGCCCCTATGTCTCCTCAACCCATACAATGAAGTCCTAATCTTCACTATGGTTGTGTCTGCAGGTGAAGCCTTTGGCAGGCTGTTAGCTGGAGCCTCTACAGTGGGGCTGGGGATGAAGGGGATGAAGACACCAAAGCTTGCTGTCTGCCACAGGCACAATGGGGAAGCTATCACCGTAGGCAAGGGATGGCACCAGAGCCCAATCATGCTAGCACTTGGAACTCAAACAGCAGAAGCTAGGAAGCTTTGGAAATACCATTCAGTCTGTTATGAAGCTCATGAATTAGCCCGGGCTCTATAGTTCTTGACACATTAGTGAACATCTGGGAGCAAGAAACAGACTGAGAGATGAGATGTATTATATATATTTGATTGCACTGTGTGCTGTCTTAAAGGCCTTANATATTCACACTACCCATTTTTCAAATACCACAGGCCTGGTCAGTGCATAACTACATGTCCAGATGTATTGACATCAATGCATAATTATGGAAATAACCCCTGACCTGGGAAATTGTCCCTGACAGTCTTACTGGACCAGGGAAGCATGGTGATAGTTCAAAGCCATCATTAAAGATAAAAGCCCCCCTGGGCATCTATCTCTTTTGCAGGTGGAACCTTGNCCATGACAGTGAGGTAGTCAATCACAGGGCTGGGTCAAGGGTACTATGAAAGGACAGCCCAGGGCAGATCCACCACAAGAAAGAAAGCAGCTTCCATCCTATGGCCACATCCTTTGCCAGGCCAAAGCAACAAAGAAAGAAAAGCAAAGAAGACAGGAGGATGGGGTTGGGGGTGGGAATCGGGCTGAAAACCAGCCAAAGGAGGCACTCTGTAGAAAATATGATATTCATGCCTTCAGAGTGTAAGACCTAGTGGATAACTTGGAAGGTGAGGATGCCCTGACCCCATTTCCTTCCCAAGTAGATAAGCTGTGAGATAAATAGCCTGNGAGGCCTTCTGGAGAAATACACAAACAAGCACAAGCCTTGGTCCTTAGTCCTTGCCATTCTTATGTGGGTCAGAGTCAACTCGGAATTGTGATAGCTAAAGCCAATTCTATGATGTGATAAAGTATCCTAGAAGAAGCACNTGTTTTGGAGTATGATGGCATTGAACCAAACTCTGCATCTACGTCCCACTCTCTGTGTAATCTTCTAGGTCTGATAAACTCACTCCCATCCAGAACCTGAACCACATGTATCATTAGACCTTCTGCATCTGTGCGCATCTCTATGCATGCACAAACGTACACAGGTGTGTTCTTGCAGGTACTTGTGTCTGCATGCATGCATTCTACATGTGTATTTGCAGTATACTCAGGAAGAGGTTTCCCTGAGACTAAAGCATAGCACCTTCAACAAACAAANCCTCCCAGGGGTTTCTCAGGCTCTTGAACTAGCCTGCCTCTAATTGCCTCAAGNGAGCCAGAATTAATCTCAAAAATGATTTTGAGGCGTGACATTCTATATTATTGAGGTCTGACAACAATGAAAGGGAGTGACTCCTGAACACCNGTCCACCATTATCAGAAAAGCAAAGCTTACTTTATGAACAGAAAGTGAGAAACCAGAACCAAACTTTGTAAATTAAAGTTAGAACCTGACTCATCCCGGACAGCTGAAGGTGTAGATGAGGGGAGGGAAAACTACTCCAGAGCATTTTTGGAAACATCTAAACATGTGGTTTGGTCCTATAAAAAGCCAGCACTGGAANGCCTCTCTACAGTCTCAGGAGGAAACTAAACAGATTTGATAAAGTTTGTGAGGTATGATGGTGCATGCTGAACCCCAGCACCGGGGAAACAGAGGTAGGAGGTGAAGCTCAGCCTTGGCTAAATAACAAGCCTGAGGCCAGCCTGGATTCATAAGATCCCATCCAAAACTAAAAATAAAACATTGGGTTGAATGTGGAAAGCAGAGTCTGTGAGTGGTATCCAGGTGATCATAAAAATGACAGAATTTCAGAGCAGGGAAGCTGGACTCCAGAAAGGAGACATTGTTTCCTACGAGCTGAGAGGTGTAACAGTGCCCCATCCCCCTGGGCAGTCTGTTCAGGTTGCATGGCTGTCCTGCTTTGCTCTGCAAGTCACTTCATTCCGCAGAATCAGAACGTCACCTGCCAAATCTGGGGTAAGCAGTGGAAGTGGCTCTGTCGCTTCTCAGCTGTGGTGGGGAACCACACACCGAGTGTGGGGCCACAGGTGACTTTGGATATGAGCTTTCCCTTTATTTTTACCCTTTATTTTTTTTCCCTTTATATCAGACAAGTCCTTGGGCTGATCCTCAACTTCCTTATTTGTACAATGCAGAAATCTGGAGAGTTCACAGCTGTATTCTGAAGACCAAACGAATTAAAGGAGTCTCGCACCTAACCTGAAGGAAATCCATGAGGGNGAGACTGTTTGCCAATAACTCCTTTTCCAAGCTGCTCTCTCTCTCTANGCCTCCACCATTCATGCAGTCATACAAGCCAGGGTCTTCCACACCCTTGATGCAGCATCTGCCTCAGCACCACCAAAGCCTGTGATTCTAACACTGATCTCACAGCCCTGATGGAGAGTCAAGTTTCAGCTCAGTGTTCTTATATCCCACCATGATGCTTTCAAAACCATGAATACATCCCTTCCCCCTAATTTCCCTCACTCTGACCCGTGGCTCAACAAAATGTGATTAAGTGCAAAGCTAGGAGGGTGCATGGAGAAGAGAAAGTAAATTGATACTGAGATTATTTGAGTTAAAAAAAGAAAACGAGGTTGGACATGGTGGTGTATGCCTTTAATCCCAGTACTTGGGAAGCAGGTAGAGCTGTGAGATCCAGATCAGCCTGGCCTATGTACCGAGTTCTACCCCAGCCAGGGNAACGTAGTGAGACCTTTTCTCAAGAAAGAAAAGAAAACAAGAACAAAACTGATGGTCTGAGATTTCCTTTGGATCTGAAGACGGCAGGCAAGGGCCTCTGACTTGGCTAAAGGCCCACACCTGCTTTCAAGATTTAGGGTACAAAAAATTAAGGGCAGCAAAGCCCCAGTGAGGAGCTCTGCCAATATGACTGATCTAAATGGAATGTGATTCTGTGAGTCATTTGTAGCTTTAAATACTATAGAGAAAAGAATTTGTCCAACATGCCTAAACAGCCTGGCTTTGATGTGGTGAACTCTTTTAAAAACACATTGTTCAAATTTATGCTAAAATGCNAAGCCCTCATGTTTACAATGGTGTTATTGGAGGAACACAGAAAAAGAGTACAACTGTTAACTTTAAAGGCAAGATGTAAAACTTCAGAGCAATAGGGCGATCCGCAGTGAGAATTACAAGCTGTTAAACCTCAAAAGGCTTCATCAGTAAGCAGTGAATGCTCTTGATGCATGTTGGCCTGAGAGGGAGATNCTCTTTATATAATTTGGGGTGCACTACTTTTATCAGAGCTTTTGTTTTTACCTCAGATGACAATCACTGTGTACACCCCCACTCCACACACACACTGACCATTGCGGTGTTAGATCCTGTTAATTATGCTGTAGGGCAAGGGCAGTGTCTCAAGGGTCACCATTGCTCCTGGGGCAGGNTACAAATTACACATAATGTACTGCACTGTAACAGACACTCTGTGAGCCAGGCTAGCCTTTCCAACACAAAACACCAACATCCGAGTCATTTTATTATGAAAACCAGAAGGGCATTCTTCAGGATTATAAACATCTGAAGACAACTTTCTCATGAATTCCAGTCAGCTCTTTTGGATACACAGGGGGTGGGTAAAGCCAAAGGACAATGCAAACACACTTTACCTTCTTGTTTACAGAGGAGGAAGCGGAGGCAATCATGATGGCAAGATCACATTGAGTGCAAAAAAAAAAAAAATGAATACAGAGTAAGCTGAAGGCAGAGCCCAGACACCAGATACAAAAGTCCCAGAGATAGTTCTTGACCCCTGTAGGCTCATTCTGAACACAAAGGTAAAGAAGTATATAANCACAAAAAGCCAGGCACCAGACTTACCACAGCCTGATAGTATTCCAGGTCCCCATGTCTTGTACCAAGCACCAGGCCTCCCACCATGA
This sequence comes from Neotoma lepida, assembly GCA_001675575.1. Lineage (NCBI taxonomy): Eukaryota > Metazoa > Chordata > Mammalia > Rodentia > Cricetidae > Neotoma > Neotoma lepida. Next base: position 109,594 of record LZPO01066467.1, on the reverse strand, counting down.
CCTTGTTTGAGGTGTCTTAGAAAAAGAGGATGAATCTTAAAGGGAACAGGTAGGGTACCCTAAAACAAAGCCTCAGATTTCATATATAAAATATACCAAGATGGCACAGGATCATGAGAGCAGAATGATGGTTAAGGATTGGCACAGTCTTTATACCTCAGGACCCAGGTGCCTGCATGCCAGGTGCCTGCAACGGGCCTGACTTTGTCCTTTTGCCTGTAGTGCTGACAGACACACTTTGGACCCCTCTCCTCCCTTCCAGATGTGTGAATCGAACTGGTTGTTTCCCTTTTTCTTAGACAAACAGATATTCTACAAGAGCTTAAGTGGAGAGCAGTATTGAACTCTAGAAAGCACATCAGTGTCCAACATAGCACAGACGAACAGAGAGGGAAGGGCAGAGGGGAGTAGGAGGTGGTCAAGGATCATAAATCTTGATCATGTATCACAAACTGTCACAGTACTGGACACTGCTCCTTCAATGCAGCTGTGTGTCAAAGCAACTGAAGCCAGCCTCATATTGGATTGACAAAGTAGGCATCCTCATTTTTCCCTGTCTGGGGTACCANAGGGGTGGGCGTGGGCACCTCTAAGTTTAAGTATGACCAGGGGATACAGATGAGGTAATGGACAGGGGATCTGAGAGGTGATGGACAATAGCTCTAGCCGCACTCCAAGACGAGAACACCATTCAAAGCGTATGTGAACCATGCAATAGGACCAGTACTGAGGTTTGTGTGCAATTTTTGGAGCTTGTTGAACCATAGAGGCCACTAGGCAAACCTTTGTCTTACAGATGCTAAAATGGTGTCAGTGTTAAGAATTAATACAGGTAGCTCTGACAGTGTTTGAAGTAGAACCAGCTCCCTTGGCCCCCTGGTCTACAGTGATGTATCTCCAACCACCATCTTTAACAGCATGTGCTCAACAAGGATTCAAGAGAAGGGGGTCACTAAAATGCAGTCTTGCTCATGTGGCCCATAACCTGTTAGAACAGTGGCTTCCCCTTGAGATCAGATTATAAATACTCAAAAGTGCAGTTGACAGGCAGTTAACCTTCTACCAAACAAGCCCTTAACTGATTTCTCTCTTTTCCTCTGATTCACATGAGCAAAAGGCTTAGGTAATCCCAAACCAAATTCCAGTCTTTCATTTGACAGTAAAGTATGCTTAGAGCTGCAGTGAAAAACAAGGTTTGAGAGGCTCTGAATCCTAATTACTTAAATCCATACTCTCAGTGCTGTGGGAAAAGGAGCCATGGATGAGGAAAACATTGGCCATACCTCAAGGTTGTGAAACTGGGCAAGGAAGTGGGCTTGAGAAAATTCTGTGAGGCAAGCCAGGGCTCTAAACCCTTCTGTCACTTCAAATAGACAGACCCTTCTGCTAAAGGTAGGTCAGACAAGCTGAATGAAAACTCCTAGTAGTGGACAGCTGGTTGGATAAATAGGTAAAGCCACAGGCTCAAGCTAGAAGATGCTTACTTATTGGTCTAATATTGTCCACTCCAGCTCAGAGAAATACTGCAAGAAAGTATGATCAACCAATTCCGCCAGTGATAGAGGCAGGTCAGAGGTCTTCCCATAGTGTTGTCACTCATTTACATAGTAACAATGAACAATAACCTAGGTCTGGCCCTTGAAAGAATGAAAATCTCTGCAAGAAAACAACTCAGACATCAAAGTCCCTGCTGACGGGAGTTAGGCAGAGAGAGAGTGAAT
>LZPO01066467.1:84086-100175 GCA_001675575.1 Neotoma lepida | reverse complement strand
GGTGGGTCCCCCCCCCCCGTGGGTTTGCTCCTCCCCCAGAAGGAGATCTCTTTTGAGATGGAGGCACCAAGGAAGAAAACAACAATAAAAGAATCNCCTGAGCAGATGGGGCAGGTGAGCGGAATGGGTTCTCCCAGCCTTTAGTCCTCGGGAGGGAGGTGAAGGCACTTCCTACAAGATGCCATGTTCTCAGGGATGTTCATAAAGGGCTAGTGTATCATCAGCATATATGGATGCCTTCCTCTTCCTTCCTTCCTTCCCTTCCTCTCCCCTCCCTCCCTCCCTTCCTCCTGCCCATCCTCCATCTTCTTGCTCATTTCTCTCTAGAAATGTTAGCATCTCTGATCTTTACCAGTTCCTGCATAGCGGAAGATTAAATTCCAACCATACATTAATTTTGATAAAATTCTCTACCTAGAAGTAAAAGTGGAAGAATTTAGTAAGATGGTCCTTTGCCCATATATAGAAATGATTTAAGACTAGATGGCAATTCGATTTGGAGTAGAGTTACAGAAGAACAAATTTATGAATAGGTCTTCTTTTCAGTCCTACTGTCAGGCTAATTACGTGTATTAATTAGAACTGTCAACACATGAATATGCTTGTTGAAGCCATTTCCTATGGTAAAATATGAGACTTGTAAATATCAAGACACTTGGAAAACGCAGACGTTCACTTATTAGCAGCGCTAAGTGACGTAGAAGTACTGACTGCACAGTGAGCCTTGGGAACGGACTGCAGATAGGATCCTAGTTAATGAAGCTGTTCTTGGTTCTCCCTTGCTTAGGCTGTAGGGTAGTTCAGCTCTGGGATGAAGCAGTTGGTGTGGTCACTTGAGAAGGACAACAGCAAAAATGAGGAAGGACTTCCTTATGTTACTGGGAAACTAGAAGGACCCTAAGCTGACCTGGGAGTGCCTCTCTCTTTATTAGTCTGAACTTGACTGGCAAGCAAAATGCAACAACCACCGCTGAAGTGATGGGAGAAACTGTTGAATTACCCTCTGTGTGACCTTGACTAAGTGGAAAGCTACTCTGCTTCTCTGCAACACAGTTCCTTCTTCTGAAAACGTGGGAACAGCAAGAACTTGAAAAGGGGTGTGGTGAGCTCCACATGTGTTCACTGTGTAAGATCAGGGAAGAGGAGAAGGGAAAACAAGGGGGGAATGTTTCATGTGCCCTACACCTCCCACCTCAGGGATGCATCTCAGATGCACCAGGGGGACATAACTCCCTGTCCACAAACCCCCATCAATCCTGCCGTGTTTGTCCACTGGGGAAGGAGAGACTGCTCNTATTCCAGGCTTGGCTGACTGCAAAGCCAGGCTGCAGAAGGATTCACCACAGACGTCAGTGACATGGCTGCTAAACCCTTGTAGGTTCCTTTTTCCTTCTTACATACATTTTAAAGCATGACAGTCAAACTCTTAATAACTCTTGATAACTATTATAAAGTACCTAACATAAAACCCATTTTAAATTAAGGTCAATTAATCAAGATATTTCAGTTCAATCCTAAGTAACAATTTGGCAACGATCTACAAAAGAGAGACTTATTCCTGTTCTATAGTNTGCTTTGCAAGATTTTGGAGATTCATGTTTCTGTCAGTAGGAAGAGCTGCAGGGAGCACCCACTGATTGCCCATAGCCAATACTGCTGAGGTCCCTCCCAACGTAAAGCCTGTATATTCCAGAAAATAGCAAGATGTCAGAATTGGAGCCATAGACTAAAAATTCACTTTTGTAAACTTAGCTTACAGAATTGGTCAACTAATAAGATGTTGAAAATTCTTAATTCTTTCTAAAAAGAAAATACCCAAACCATACTGTAAGAATCAATATGGTCAAAATTTTAGAGCAAGGAAATAATCTAACAGAACCTGGCATGGTGGCACACCCCTGGTTTCCTAGCACCTCAGTGGTAAAGGTGGGAAGATAGAAGGTTCAAGGTTAGCCTGCACTATATAGTGAGATCTTTTATTAAAACAACAAACAAGGGCCAGGGTGCATCTCATTGTCTAGCATGCTCAGGGCCCCATGTGTAATCCCTAGCACCAGAATAAACAATCATAACACGTACAAAGAAAATGTAGCTGAACTACTAGATCCTTTCCCATGAATGAACATCCAGGACAAGGTAACAGAATCCACTGGCATCTCTAGTGACATGCTGGCCTTCCAACCACAGTGGGTAGTAACTCAGAGACTCCTTTACCTATAGAGTGGGTTGGAACTAAACTAATACCAAAATGACAGGCTTGANAAACTTATAAACACAAGAAAAGATGTGCAACTTCAATATTATTTAGTATAGTTGCATGAAAATCATGGTAAGATGTCACTGCACATCAGCTGACTGGCTGAGATGTCAATTACAAAAAAAAATGAACAAAAAAAACCACAAACAAATCAAATCATAAGAGGAACAGTTGGCCCACTAACATGGAAGGTACTGTGTTACCTACCACCCTTCAAAGGCCTGCAGATCAAAGCCACAGGGTCACACCACTTCACAACCACTAGGATGAATATGATAAACTAAAAATGTGGAGAAATAATAATAATAATAATAGCAACAATGTGGGGAAACTAGTGCCCTCATAGGATGAGGTTCTCCATGATGGCTTCTTTCACTTAGCATGCTTTCAGGTTCATCTGTGTTATAACATTTATTAGTGTCTCACTGTCTTCATGGCCAAATGCTATTCCACAGAACAGATGAAATACACGCCATTTGTCTGATCATACCTGATTAAAGTTATTTCTACTCGTTTATTACAATGAATTTCCACATACACATTTTTGCATAAGCTACATTTTTCTTTCTTTTGGAAACTGCTATTTGGTATGTCAAAGTTAAAGGATTTTTTTCACTCAAGTATCTGCCAGGCTGTTGTCAAAGGTCACTCTATCATCTTAGAATCCCAACATCATGGCATGAGGGTGCTGCTTTCTCTATATTATTGNTAAGATTTAAGATTTTTTTGTTGNTGTTACCATAGTCATCCTAGGGGTTATAAAGTGCATGCACGTGAAAGATGGTGGCACAGTACCTTTCCTTGTTGGCAGACTGTTTGTGTGTCTTTGGAGAAGTGCCTGTTCAGATCATTTGTCCATCTTCAATCATGCTCTCAGTCATTGTTGAGTCTGCAGAGCTCTTTACATAATGCATCTAAGTTTCCTTATCAGACACANTTTACACAATNATTTTTTCACTTTTTGATGGTGTCCATTATGGCACCAAGCTTTTNAATTCTGATGAAGTTTGACTTACCTGCTTGTGTTTTGTTGCTACATTTTGGTTCCACTTGCAGGCACAGATAGGGATTTACAAGTGCACCTGTCATAGAGTTATCTCTTCCACTTCAGTTACTNGGCTGCTTCTACATCTGACCCTAGGTTACTCACNACCAACAGTATGACCACACTCAGATCTTGTTCTGCCTACAGACTACCTCTCTGGGTTTGTGNTCATAACCGACAGGAATCTGTGTGCAANTCATTCTGTTCCTTTCCCAACAGCATCAGAAAGAAAGTGCAAGAGGACTGACTCTTACCAAGACCTCCTNAGAGATGGGGAATTTAATAGCCTTCTAAGATGCCTTATGGAGGTCATCAAGGTGATGTCTGTGTCNTTTCCAAATGGAAGCAGAAGAAAACAGGCCCAGAAGCACAAGTGAAGAACATGCAAACCCCAGGAGGACAAAAGGTTACAGCATGCACTGAGTTAGCTCCAGGGTAATGCACAAAGAGAGGCTATACTGCCAGAAACCAAGAGGGAAGCTAAGTCTGNGATCTCTGAGAACCACCTTGCACATTGCTGCCTTGTCCAGCTTCCCCTTCCTGTGGCNGCTTCTGCCATTTGTCCTTATAACATTCCTGAGTCAGATTTTCCTGCTAGCTGTTTTGGGTCAAAATAAATAATTTTGATGGTTATAATCCATAATTAGATGATTCTAAGCCCCAAATAATCCTTGTACTCTTGATTCTTAACAGAAATGTAAAGCTACAGAAAACGTAGTTGAAAGAAACTAATACTGAAACTAAAAGAAAAAAAANGTTGGTTCATTTCCCAGCAGAATTTGTGGTCTACCCCCTGATTCCTGAAGCAGAGCCCTTTGGAACTGACAGGTGACTCTCCCAAAGCCCAGGCCTGTGTCTCCTTCAGAGCAAAGGAAAAACACAGCTTCTGCTGCAGCTATGACTAAAGGGCCCCAGAGACTGNGTATCTAGAAGTCTAAGAACACTGACTGGCTAAAGGAAGGAACCACACTGATGCTGGGAGTGACTCCTACACAGAGCTGAGTGGTTCTAAGCCCTTCAGGATGGAGGCTCTGTATGTGGAAGGCACTGGGCACAGATCAGTGCTGACTACTGACTCAGAGTGGGACTCCTGGGGAAGAATGCATGAGTATGGTGGACTAAAATGAAATTTGAATTCTGCTTGCTAACCACATGCCCATNCAAGCTATTTCCTTTCTCTGTGTCCCAGATCTTTGAAATGGGACTTCATGGGGTTATTGCTGCATTCCCCTTTATTACAATGAAGAGATCTAGGGAAAACACCAATGCTAGTGTCTGTAGGTGATGAATAGATGNCAGCTATTTGACAGGAACTCAGATTCTACCCAAATTCATCTGTGAAAGCCCTACACCTGTGTGCTTTCACTTGGCGAGAAGGCTCTTAAAATGGTAATTAAGGTTAAGCCAGAGAATATGAATTGCCCTAACCTACCATGAATGGTGTCCTCACAAGGAAAGAGACAGAGGACGTGTACAGAGTATGTGAGACCAAGTGTGAAGTGGACAGGACAGAGAGAAGCCAGGTGTGCCAACATTTTGATCTTGGCCTTCCAGCCTCCAGAACAGTGAGAAGTCAATTTCTGCTGGCTCAGCTGCTCCAGCATATGAATGTGCCACCACAGACATACCGGTATAGNGGGACACAGCTGTGGNCATGACACTGTTGTTCNATTTCCAAAGGCCAGTGATACNAGGCCCTAAAGGACTTGTCATGCCATTGAATTAGAGAAGAATATCAAGATGACACAGAGGTGCTAGAATGCCCCAGGGATACCATNCTGGTGTCTAGACTCTTCTAAAGTTTACCAACTTTTACTGCAAAGCACCATAAACTGAATTGTGACTTTCTGATGACCAGTCCACTGCCTTATCTGATTCTAGATGGAGCAAACCAGCACACAGGTCTTCATGACTGTGGCTGGGAAGAACATACAACTGGGATTCTGTCTTCCACCTCCCAGCACCACTAACCACAAGTCTTTGATGTCATTCTCAAATCTAAGGCAGAACCAGCCCAGGGCGTCAGACCCTCCAGAGCTGGCGAGGGCCTGTGGTCTTAGGCCCTGTACTACCCACTCTATTCGCCACTTGGAAACATCTTCCTGTTATCCATCGAATCAGACACACACACACACACACACACACACACACACACACACACACACACCTGTCCCATCCTCACCCTGAAGCTATTGGACACCAATCCCCGAAGGATAAACATGACTAAGGTGGTGTCAACTCTACCATGTCACATCCCGACAGGATGTGTAAATGCCATGGGTACTTCTTTCCAAGCTGCCTCCTCTCCTTCTCACGTTTTAGGTCTCAACTTCAATTGCTAAATACCAACTCGGCAGAAAGGCCTTTGGTCATCTTTCACTATAGCTCCACTTCCTTCCCTCGACTCCATTATTTTCTCTAACCACACCCTATTCACATCTTTTCGACAGCAATGCCCCCAGTTGGGATTAGTTTTATCTATTTGTGTATCTGTCCTCCTATCCATTTGTCTCTGTCCCATTTATCTTCTTACTGACTGCTTTCTTTACTGTATGCNATGCATTCCCTTGGGACATGGATGGTGTATATTTTATTTACCATCATTGTGTTCTCAGCACCACATTTTGCACACACTAGGTGTTTCAGCAGTCTCTGATGTATGAACATACACTGCAAGCACCCAGTAAGAGGACAAAGTTTATCTTTGCTTAATCTTACTCTTCTAGAGCAGTGGTTCTCAACCTTCCTAATGCTGNGACCCTTTAATACAGTTCCTCATGCTGTGGTGACCCCAACCATNAATTATTTTCATTACTACTTCATAACTGTAATTTTGCTACTGTTATGAATCACAATGTAAATATCTGTGTTTTCTGATGATCTTAGGTGACCCCTCTGAAAGGGCCATTTGACTCCCAAAGCGGTCATGACTCACAGGTTGAGAACGGCTGTTCTAGGGGCTGTGGCTGGAAGGAGATGGCACAATGCCACCTACCCTACTCCTATTATACAAAGGCAACTGAAATTACAAGAGTAGCCTTAACATTAAACATAGGATGGCAAGTATGCCCTTTTTCAATGTCGTTCCACACCTTTTAGGTTATTGGCNGTCTTAATTTTGGTTTGAGGTCTATCATTAATTGCTTACTAGAACCCATTAAAACTTATTTAAGAGCCAGCCCTTGACCTCTTGGCTGTGGATCCTCCCTAGGGACTTTTTGAGGCACATGAAGATCTCAAAGTACAATCCTCTAAAGTAGCTGACAAATACTTAGTGGGCAGACCACACATGACTTGTCCCTCAAAGAACTCAGCTTATATTTGGATTGAATATCACACTGGAAATGTGAATCTGGGTGATGGTACAGTTTAGAATGCTGTGTGTGTCCCCAGGACTCTCTGTATTGAAATGCAACCCCTAGTGTATGGTATTAAGAAGGTAGAAACCTAGGCTGACTGGGGTGTTTGGAGATGGGATGTTTCAGAGAACAATCAGAATGAGAACAGTGGTTCTCAATCTTCCTAATGCTGTGAAAGGGTCGTTTGACCCCCAAGAGGTCGTGACCCACAGGTTGAGAACCACTGAATTACAGTGTTACTCATCATGCCGGAATTCCAATGACTTCATGAAGGAGAGACAGGACATGCTATACAGGTGTATGTCCTATGCCTCACACCACCTGGAGGCCATCAGCAGGAGGCCATCACTAGATGCAGGCCTTAACCTTATGCCTNTATAACTATAGCCCAAATAGACCTTTCTTTATAAATTACCCAGTCTGTAGTACTGTATTAATAGCAACAGAAACTAGGGTAGCACAGGTGATATGGTAGAAACAATTCTGTATGGAGAGCAGAACAATACAGATTCCAGGATAAGCTTGGGGACTGACAGGCTGTATGGCTCTCAGCCAATGACAACCTCTCCTTCTAGGGTGCTGTGTGCCAATGTAGTCTGGACCAGGCATCTCCAAGGCTTTCACAGAGTGATAGTCCAATAATAGCTGTGTTAATGAGGACTTTTTAATTTTACAGGCCAAGCTGCTGCCAAACAGCTCATAGACTAGTCCTGTTTCTGAGCTGGTGTCAGCTGAGCCCTTCTTAAATGGCACAGCCTTACCATCACATTATAGCCAGCTCTAATTAGGAATGAAAAAATTCATTCCTCTCTAATAAGAAACACNTTAAAAGGCAAACATTTTTTAAAAAGGCACTATAAGCAATAATCATTAAAATTCATTGCATTATGTTAACATTCTTCAAAAGTCTTAAGCCTAGAGCGCAGCATACGTAAAAATCATGCTATTTTATATTTTCTTAATTGCATAAATTTCCATAAGAGCTGGAATGCGATGAAAGTGGGTTTTAATGGCTTCTTTTACCCTTANGGAGACACATAAGGAAACTATCTTTATGTGCGGAAGGGGGACAGAGAAACCCACCTAACTCATATCCTTGTTAATATGGGTTCTCCACATACTATTAAATTTAGACATACAAGCTTTAGGACAGCTGGGTAATTGTTAAAGTAGGTGGTGCTATGCGTATCTTCAACTTTAAAAAAACAAAACAACAAAGTGCATATTGGGTATCGTGGTGCATAGATGGATGGGATGGTGCCCTCTGTCAATCCCAGCATTCTGGAGGCAGAGGCAGGCTATAGTTTAAGACCAGCCTAGTCTACACAGGGACTTCCAGACCAGTCAGGGCTGCAGAGTGAGACCCTGACTCAAACAAACAAAGAAACAAACAGAAAAACCAAGGTTCCAACTCTGTTCTTACAGAGGCAGAGGTAAAGGAGAGCACCCCAAGCTGCTCTTCGAAGCTCTGTTCCCACCAGCAAAGCTGTGCTCAGCTCACCTGGGAAGCATGGGACAAAGCCCAATTTCTCTACCACACCATTGTCTGTGCACACTCCCTCGTCCCACCCCACCTGCTATGGATTCCAACTTAGAGGCCAGAGCCTTTTCAGAAGCTGTGCAACTGACTCTTACAGGCCAGCAGTGTTGAGGAACAGTGCACTTTACTAATTTGATTAGCAAACTCGATCCTTGCGTTACAGTCCTTGGGTGTACCCACAGTCACCACTCATAACCTAAACTCACCAGAAAAGATGATCTCTACTGATGGGAAACCAGTGAGGCCACTGCATCTGTAAACACGCCCCTTCTTCTTGATGTAAACTATGTCATTGGTAAAAAAAGTCTTCCCTGACTCTCTTAATATTGCCTTTAAATTCTACCTTTTCATTAAACTGGAAGGTTACATATATAGCTGGATGAATGTTACCTGTGGGTTGGAATTTCACATTCCCTGGCATTCCCCAGCTATCCACTAAAAAGATTGAAAATAACCATAAAACCTGCAGTGGAAATTTCTATAGTAAGTTTAACATTAACTAAGACGATATCAATAACCAGTGCTTTATAAACATTAAATTTTTTTGTGAATGTTTTACAAAAAAAACCCTAACACTAAAATTTTTCTAATTTCAATCAAATTGGAATGAACAGAGTACAAAAATATAAACTAAACTAGTAAAACATTTATAGCATTTAGCTATATGAATATGGAAACTATTGCTAGTGCCGTTTTCATCGGGGGCTGAATTGCATTCCCACACATGTATACCTTAAAGCCCTAAAATCTAGAATCACTCAGATGTGACTGAGCTAAAATGAGGCTTTCAGAATACTCCCACATAGGAGACTTTACGATTTTATACCCATATCTCACACCATATACACACAAAGCAACTCAAAACAGGTAGGGGAAAACATAAGACCTGAAAAGATAGAGTACTAAAACCCAGACAAAAGAAACTACAACAACAGCAGAACCATGAGAAAAGCTCCACAATACTAGTCTGAAGAAGATCATATGACACATAAATACATGCACATATATATATATATCATATCATATCTATATGTTAGGATATGACCCCTCCCAAAGCCAGGCTTTAACAACAGTCAAAACAATAGGTGGAATTTCAAACTAAAAAAATCTTGCACAGTAAAGGAAACAATCAATGAAATGAACGGACAACATATAAAATAAGGAAAATGTCCGTAAACTATGGACATAAGGGATTAATATCTAGAATATATATTAATATCTAGTACTTGAACAACTCAACAGCAAGAAAAATAATGACCCAGTCTAAAGATAGATAAAGGATCTGAGCAGACATCTCTCAAAAAGTAAAGGACCAACAAGTACTTGAAAAAAAGGTGTCAGTGTCACCAAACATAAATAAAATGCACATTAAAACCACAATGAGGTATCTGTCACCTGGTAAATGTTGCTGAGGATGTGGGAAAAAGGAACCCTTCCTTGTGCTGATGAGAATATNAGTCAGTGTGCTCTTTATACAAAACAGTATGGAGGCGGGGTCGGGGAGGTGACTTGGTTGGTAAAGTGCTTGCTGTACTTGTAAAAATGTGAGGACCCAAGTTTGATACCAGTGCACAGGTTAAGAGGCCAGTGTGCTGTCCCATATCAGGAATCCTGGCCCTAGGGAAGTAGGGACAGGGGGATCCCAGGTCTTGCTGGCATGCCAGTGTAGCCAAACCAGGAAGTTCCACATCAGCAGGAACCTTGTCTCAAAAAACGAGGTGGAGGGCAACAGAGAAAGGAATCTGATCATACCCTCTGGCCTCTGCGTGTGCATGTATATGTTGTTGGTTGTTTTTGCTCTTAGCTCTTTGACTCCTTTGGGGAAGCCACCACCCAGCTCCCAAATAAATCACACACAGAGGCATATTCCTAATTATAAATGCCTGGCCTTAGCTTGGCTTGTTTCTTGCCAGCTTTCCTTAACTTAAATTATCCTGTCTATCCTCTGCCTCTGGGCTTTTACCATTCTCTTACTTCTGTATATCTTACTTTCCTTCTTACTCCGTGGCTGGTTGTGTGGCTGGGTGGCTGGCCCCTAGGGTCCTCCTCTCCTCTCTTGTTCCTTTTCTTCTTGCTCCTCCCAGATTTCTCCTTCTATTTTTTCTCTCTGCCTGNCAACTCCACCTATCCTTTCTTCTATCTTGCTACTGGGTCTTCAGCTTTTTATTAGACCATCAGGTGTTTTAGACAGGCACAGTAATACAGCTTCACAGAGTTAAACAAATGCAACATACACAAAAGTAACACACTTTAAAATAATATTCTACAACATGCATGTGTGTGTACATTCACATAATAAACATGTACACAAGTATAACACCAACACACACACAGACACACAGACACATAGACACACACAGACACACACACACACACACACACACACACACACTTAAAAGTTGCCAGGATCAGAATCACCTAGGAGACAAGAACACCTGTGAGGGACGACCTTGATTCATTTGGATTCTGGCCAGGCTTTGGGAAATAAGTTGATTAGTTTAACTGAAGAGGGAAGGCCACCCTAAAAGTGGACCATTCCCTGGGTTTGAGTGAGTGCTGGATGGCATAAAAAGGAGAAAGCTGGCTGGTTCATTCATCCTTCTCTGCTTCCTGACTTTGGGTGCAGTGTGACCAGTCCCTTCAAGCTCCTGCCACAGTGATGGCCTGTACTCTTGCACTGTGATTCAAAAGAAACCCTTTCCCTTTAAGCTGCTTTTGTCTAGGTACTGTATCTCAGCAACAAGAAAAATAACTAAGACAAACAGCATGGGGGTCTCTTAAAGTCAAAAGTAGAACTAACGTAAAATCCAGGAACTCTACTCCTGGGTATTTCCTTAAAGACAAGACATTCAGTGTTTTGAAGAAACAGCTGGACTTTTACAGTCGGGCAGTATGCACAACAACCAGCGTGGACTCAATCTAGGTGCCTGTGAATGGTAATAAAGGAAATAATATGTATACAGAGTGGAGCAGCAGTCTCCCTAAAAGGGAACCCTGGCATTCACAATAAAATGATGGCCTTGGACTATGTTGAGTGAATAAGCTAGCCCAGAAAGGTAAATAAAACCTCCTCATGTGAGTAAAATAGTGGGTACCAGGAGCAAGTGGCATGTTGATCAACAGATTATACGTGCGTGTGTGCGTGTGTGTGTGCGTGTGTGTGTGTGTGTGTGTGTGCGTGTGTGTGTATGTGTGTGAGAGAGAGAGATAAAGTATGCTAATTCATTTGAATGAGCTATTCCATACTTATATACTTAATTTGAAACATCATGCTGTTCATGAACAAATATATACAACCTTAGTCAAAAAAGCAATTAATTTCTAAAAAAGAAGCTGTGAGAATGAGCCCTTATTTAATCTGAATAGCGTTCTTATAAGAGGGAGTTTGGACCCTCAGAGATACAGGAACAGAAGGAAGATCACATTGAGGGTGTGGGAGATAGGTCACCACCTGAACCTGTTGGCACCTTGGCCTTGAACTTTTAGCTTCTGGAGACAGTAGAGAATGAATTTCTGTTGTTTAATCTACTTAGTCTGTGGTATTTTGTTATGGCAGCCACATAGTAATTATTAAATTATCACTGATGAAAATACCACAATTATAACCTCCTAAGACAGTGTGAAAGCAAAGCAACATGAAGATTAAGTACATGGTCTGGGGCTGGACACTGGGTTCTAATGTGAGCTCTACCCTTCTCAGCTTTGTTAGTCAGTTTAGCCTCCTAGTCATGCACCATGCAGGTGCATACCTATGCACTCATGCATGGGTCCCTCACAATGGTGCCTGGGATGCTGCCCATCACTGAAGTCCCACCCTCTTCCATACCTAGCACAGTGACTCTCAAACACACATTTGATTTTCTTATTCCCTTACAGTTTTTGTTCTTTGTGGTTTTCTTTTGCTTTGTGTAGGGTTTGTTTGTTTGTTTTTATTTCTTTTTTTAAATGGGGTCTAAATAAGCAGCCCAGGCTGGCTTCAAACTTGTGATTCTCCTGCCTCAGCCCAAGTGTAGAAAATATAGGCATGAGCCACCACATCCAGCAGTTATTCCCTTACTTAAAACTCTCAATGGTTTAGACCAGTGGTTTTCAACTTGTGGGTCACGACCCCTTTGGGGGTTGCATATCAGATATCCTGAATATCAGGTATTTACATTATGATTCATAGCAGTAGCAAAATTATAGTCATGAAGAAGCAATGAAATAATTATATCATTGGGGGTCACCACAACATGAGGAACTGTATTAAAGGGTCACAGCATTAGGAAGGTTGAGAACCACTGGTCTAGACCATCCTCAGGCTCATGTACAAAGTAGCCTGTATACACTAGGTTCTTCACGGCTTGGTTCCTATTTCTGTTTCCATCTTGATAATTTGTCATCCTGGTCCCCACACTGTAAAGTATATTACAGCCACAGTCCACTTGGTTCCTCCAGTAGCCCACCTTTCCACCCCAGCTTTTACCCATTTCCACCATTTTGCTCACTCCTGTGTTCACACNTTCTACTTTCTCATCATATTCAAGGTGAAACTGAAATCCACATGTGGGCTATGGTTTTGAATTTATTAAATAAAACTTAGGAATCAATTCCACATTTATCCTCTGATGGATAATCTTGGTTGTCAACTTGGCTACATCTGGAGCCAACTAAGACCCAAGCAGCTGGGCTGACCTGTGAGGTGAGGGGTTTTCTTGATTGGATCATTTGAGGAAAGGCTAACCCTAAGTCTGAGCCACATCTGCTGGCAGCCCAAATGAAGTAACAGTGAAGAAGAAAACTTTGCTTTTTGCCTGCTTGACCTCAGTCTCAAGGGCTGCTATCCTGTTGCTGAGGCATTCCTTCACTGATATTAGAACTTACTTCTTAGAGATTCTAAAACAGACTGAAGACCAGCTGAGACATGCAGCTTTGTGGACTGAACAACTATTGGATTCTCTATTGTTAGACCACAACCTGTAAGCCACTCTAGTAAATCTATCTATGTATCTATCCATGTATGTATGTACGTATGTATGTATGTATGTATGTATGTATCTATCTATCTATCTATCTATCTATCTATCTATCTATCTATCTATCTTTCTATCTATCATTGAGAGGTCTAAATTTTCCCCATTTTACAACTGGATCTAGGCTTCAGTTTTTTAAGAACAAAAAAGTTTTCTTGTTCCAACAAAGGTCCATTAGTCAATACCACTCCTGACAGCAAAGATGAACAGAGAAGCATGTACAAGGCCTGAGCCAGCTCCCACAGTATCATAAGATAGTGACCAAGAAAGGACAGTTCCTGTAACCCCCTGAAACAGGCCCACATTTGCCCCAGTATGCCCAAAAACTAAAACCTCAGCCAATGACAAATATACTAGTGTAACTGCTGCTTGATGACCAATTATGTTTGAGATGACCTGTTTCTGAAAACTCCCCTAGCTGTGCTTAAAAGAAGCCTGTATGCTCCTCTCAGGGTTGTTGCCATTTTGTACAGGTGAACGACCCTGCAGATGCTGGTAAATAAACGTTCTTTGCTCTTGCATACTATTTGAGTCTGGGGTCTTCTTCAGCATTTTCTTGGACCCCTACATCATCCATCCATCCATCCATCCATCCATCCATCCATCCATCCATCCATCTCTACCTACCTACCTATCTCCCTATCCATCCATCTACCCATCTGCCTATCTACTCTATAAGTTCTGTTTTTTTAGAGAAACCTAATATATACTCCAAACTGTAACTTTATGAATTCACTGAGAAAAGGCTGTTCAGCACCTAAGTAANTTGGCTGACAATATTTCAGATAAATAAGGTGATGGATATTATTATATCACTTTGGCCATTCATGGGAGAAAAAAATCTGCATTCTGAGCTTAGAGTAAATGAGATTGAATTTGCACACTTCTCTCTTCTGTCTCTATTTTACTTTTTCAAAGTTAAGTGTTTGCCTGTCTTATAGCAGAGATGGACAGCAGAGACTGAATGGTTTTTAGAATATACAAGTCTTGACATTTTTAAGGACAGCACTTATTTGGTCTCATTAGTAGGCTAGTTAACTGACAGGCAAGTACATCTTAATTGCTCATTAACTCTGATGATGTTCCTTTGTCTGGTGTCAAGGTCTGGGAGACAGCACAGGGCATTTATGGAAATGCTGATTCTTGGGGGACAGCTGAAACACATTTTGACTCTGGCTTTAAAATTCCTTGCTAGGGTAGTTATTTTTTTTCCCTCTGGCTAATAAGATGAGCCATGTTGGTGATTAAATATTATTTTCTGCAGCCACAAGGTCTTTCTCTGTCATTGATTATGGAAACCATCCTCAGTTAGATTGTAATCTGCAAAAACCTGACAGCTGATGCAAAGGCACCCGGAGAAAAGCTATTGCTACTGCCTTACTCCACGCAGTACTGAGCAGTAAATGCAAATATTGTTCCATGGCCTCTTGGGTCCCTTCCTCAAAGCACACAGAGGAACCCGGGAACTCCACTAAGCATGTGTCTACACACACCAAGAAGCACTGTCCACATGCTTGTCTATGTGCTACATCACAGTGCCATGTTTATATCAAACATTAAAATAACAATTAGCAAATAATTCAGGCTACCAAGGAGTAGGGAACATCATTATCTTTGAAGTGTCATATTCTCNGGGGTAGGGTCAAAATGGGCTTTGCTGGACCCACATTATATAAGTCAGGGGCTTATGTCCTTCCTCATCCCAAAGGATCCTTTACATAACAATAAATCACCAGAGATCTAAGATTTATCTTTGTCACAGCACAGTGTGCCAAAGCAGGTACCTGCTTGTCCCCAGAGGCATAGTTTATTTAAAGGAATAATGAAGAGGGCAGATATTCTATACAGATGCCTCTTCTTCTAGAAGATACTTATTAAACACTTTATTTCCCTTACTGCCCACTAGTTATGGTTTATTTCAGCATCACACTAGGTAAAAGCAGTTTTCTTTTAGAGTCAACTGGAAACAAACAAACTACAGNAACAAACTATTGATTGGTCTTTTTGATGTTTCAACTTTATAAATAATTCAATGAAGCAATGTTAACAGTCAACTCTTATTGTTTTCTAATAATACAAAATCACAATTTGCAGTGCAAAAATGTTCTTCCACAGAAAGTGAGTCGGACTCATCTTCCCTCAGTCTCCTAACNTTCTAGGCACCACAGGACCTTTCATTGAGATGAATCAGAACAGATAGGAAAAGGACACATTCAGGAAGACTTCTGAAGCTTTACATTTTTGTATGCTGTGAGGTAGACAGAAAATGACTGGTGCTGAGCTAAAACAACCTAAAAGTAAGTCTACTGTGTTCTGGAACCCTCAATGGAGATTACTGTGCTTCACCCAGTTTGGTGTTATTATGAAAAAGCCACAAGGTCATTCTTGGTATAGACTTACAAATCTCTTAGGTATACCTAAGCATATGAATGCTAGGCTATGAGATATTCATTGTCTGCATTAGAAGGGGCCAGGCTTCAGGCGTATTACTTCATACATCCCCTAGTGATGTGTGACAGTTCTAGTTCCCCGGCATCTTCAGCACTTGGCATTTCTTTTAGCCATTCTAATACACATGTGCAGCCATGTAGCACTGCCTCATTGAAGTTTTATTTTACACTACCACGATGAACAGTGATGAGGAGTGCTTTGAACAAGTAAGGCTGATGGATGTGACTGAAGTCAGAAAAATGTTTACTCTTGTGCTTATCTACACACATATGTGAAAAATGACCGAGCTGCACACCTACAATTCAGGCATTTTGCTAATAAATGTTTTTGTAGGGGAGAAGAAAGAAGGCAAGGAGTGTAGTAGCCAGGAGAGGTGAGACCAACCTCGGCTCCACAGCTTGGGTAAGAGTGTGAAACCCTGGCTC
>LZPO01066467.1:61281-74269 GCA_001675575.1 Neotoma lepida | reverse complement strand
CACACACACACACACACACACACACACACACACACACACACACACAGACGCACACACAAATAAAAAGAAAAATTAGCTGTAAAATTTTTTTTAAAGAAAACTGGTGAGTTTTGGGTTAGATTACATGTTTTATGTTGGGGAATTGCTCATTTTCTTGGATGTGATAACAGTGCTGTGTGTAAGTAGCAGGATGTCCTCTATCCTTGGGAGACACTCACCACAACACCGGGAAGTAAAGTAACATGATGTGTGCAAACCACTTTTATAGGCCTCAGCCAAGACAACGCTCCCATCTGCCTTCTCTCTGGCCCAAATACATTCACACACAGTCTACACTCGCACAAGGCCGGGAAAACTATGAGCTACATTTGGATAGACAGCCACCATGGCAATGGTATACTAAATGATTTTAATTAGTTCTGCTCCAAGGGAAATAATTTATTAAATTAATTCTCTCCAAACTTGCTTGACCACAGAATTTTACTTTCAATGAATGTTTTAAATAACATATGGAACCAATTTCAAGAAAACTGATCCAAGGAGATTTCTGAAGTAGTACCAAATAACAGCAAAAATTCTGCCCTTATAGACTGCTTACATTAATTTCAATAGTTTCCTTAAAGTATTTTATCACTGTTTTATTAACCTACAAAGGAGATATTTTAAAAGGGTTTTTTAAATTACTTTTTTAACTTTTTTTCTTATGGGAAAATTCTTGGATTTTTTTTATTAATATAAAATGCTGATCATATGGTACACAGGGTTTTGTACCCTACTTTTATCATTTAATACTATCATAATCACACTTTTTGTCACTACACTTTTCAATAATGTTGCTTTTAACATGTATACAACGTTCCCATGGTACAATGAAACTGTGAATGATTTAATCTTCATTCAGATCATTGTACAAATTTCAACTCTATGATATAAATTATGAAAAAAGTAGATATACAAATTTTGGACTGTTATCTCTTCAGGAAGACAGACTCCTCTTTAGGAAATAACTGAGCACAAGACTCTTGCTTGACCCTTCCCCACATGCCTTCGAGAAGTCAGACAACTGGTACGTGGAAACTGTTACAACCACCATTAAATGTGAGTGAGATTTAGAAGCATAACTCTGCTAACACACANCACATATGATATATAAGGCTTAGTTTTGTCATTTTTAAAAATTATATGTCCAAATTGTTTTCTTTTTTATTAATACCAGTTGGTGTTAATTACAGTGTTACATGAGTTCTTTACATGTTAATGACAGTCTCTGTCAAATGTTTTATGTGGATATCTANTGTTCTTCTATATTTTTCATTGCTTTTCTCTTTAGAAAAAATGATACCTAAAAATAACCATTTACCTATATTACTGTTTATATTTTCTTTGTTGAATACATCATTTTTGTATTTCATTCAATTAATTTAGAATTGAGTAAATTGTATGCTCAGGCTCAAACCTGAATCTTCCTCCTAAGCAACTTAATTTTCAATGAGCAATCCTCTAACAATGTATTACACTGGTGTCCTGGTTCTGGAATGTGCTCACTGTTACACAGAATGTCACACAAGGTCACGGGGTTTCTGATCTAGATGGACCCTTTGAAGGACAATGTCAAATACCAGGTGCTACTGTGACTTTCTGAGAATGGAAAGAAGAAAAAGCTTTAAATTCAGAAAATACACTTGTGAGTGGACGGGGAAAGAAGGGGGAACTTCTGGCTTTGTGGAGAAACAGTGATGAGCTGATGAGAGCCACTTGGGCAGGGAGAGTGCTTGAGTCAGTCTCACACTGGGAGGCACACCACAAAGGCACTTGTACTCAAAGCAGAGGTCATATCTANCTAAACCAAATGACTGATTTACACAGAAACAAAACCCTTGGCCTCAAAATAATCTCAGGATCTTCTCATCAGGCCAGTCTATTTAATAGTGTCTGGCATGAAAAGCAACAACAAACTTTGAAAAATAAAATTACTTTCCTGGAAATGTTTTACAAATGAGGTAATGAATCATTAAAAAGAATATTTAAAAGAGGTATAGAAGAAAATTTTAAGTTATTTCTCTTGCTGTCCAGCATAGCACTCCTTTCNGAGTTGTCCCCACAACTGTGTTTTAGACAACTGGATGGAGCCTGGTCAGGTATAGAGGGGCATGCCTTTGATGGAGAAGGATCAGGAGCTCAAGGCCAGCCTGGGCTACATGAGACCCTGTTGCAAAAGAGGGACATGGCTCAGTGGTGAACAGCTCTAGCTACTCTTGCAGAGGACCCTGGTTTGATTCCAGCACCCACATAGTGACTCACAATTGTCTACTATAACGCCAGTTCCAGGGAATCTGACACCACCTTCTATCCTCAGTGGGCACAGCATGCATGTAGTGCACAGACATACATGCAGGCAAAACACCCATACAAATAAAATAAACAATCTTTAAAAAAAAATACAGGATTAAATATATGGAACCTCTGAAGGTAGCATGTATCTGATTTTCTGCCCATTACTAAATATTTTTATTTATTTTCTGTTACATATTAGTTATGTTTATATTAGCTTAATAACTAATAAAGCTTTACAAATGAAATATTCTCTAAGGCTAACTCTAATTTCCTTTTCTGATGCATAAAATGCAGGACCTTTTCTCTGTAGTGATATTCAAGTCTCTCAAACCACTCCAAAACAGCCAGGCCCAGCAGAGGATGCTCCCAGCCATGCATCCCCTACACACATGGCTCTGAAAGACAGAGAAGGCAATTACTGGAGAAAGCTGCACTCTCTGAGAAACACCTGCTATAGTTTGGATCTGATGTCAGGTATCCTCCCCAAAGGCTGAGGTGTTGAAGGCTTTGGCGCCNGCTGGGTGAGTTCATAACTGAATGAGCTCCTGGGAGGTGGAGTCTTGCCAGGTCAGACAGGTCACTGGAACGACCTGTCTTGTTCTGGGCATCTTCTTATCTGTTGCTCTCTGCTTTCCAGCAGCCAAGGGATGAGCAGCCTAAAACAAGCTCCCACCATGACGGTCTGCATCACTTCAGGCTCAAAATAATGGATCCAGCCAAGCTGGACTGAACTGTCTGAAACCAGCAGTCACATTTAAAGCATTCCTTCCTGAGGCACTCGGCCAGTGGTCAAAAACTAAAACAGCACATTTGCTACCAACACCTTTAAAATCGGAAGGGGGGATGCGGGGGGGACATAAACTCAAGAAATGAAACTTCACAAAAGGGTGCCTA
Organism: Neotoma lepida; assembly: GCA_001675575.1. Taxonomy (NCBI): domain Eukaryota; kingdom Metazoa; phylum Chordata; class Mammalia; order Rodentia; family Cricetidae; genus Neotoma; species Neotoma lepida. Next base: position 71,041 of record LZPO01066467.1, on the reverse strand, counting down.
TCCACTTGTAACTGATCCTTTCTCCTGCCCCATTGGACATAGGAATTTTCTAGAACCCATGTTCACATTCTGACTCAGCCTGTCTGAGTTTTCCTCTGACCTTTTATCATTTTTGAAGGCTTGCTATTGGCAGACATTTTATAAAAAAACAGATGCTAATAACCTGGTGTTGCCCCCTCAAAAACAGAACTATTGACCTGTTCTATCAAGCATTCCTTCTGCCTTGCTTGTCCACAATACATCATAACTAGCCATATATTCAGGAGTATCCCTGAGGATTCATTACAACACTGTTTCTGGGGCTCTTTTCCAGGCTTCAGGGTTGTGCCACCAAGTCATGTTTCTAGAGTTTGTGACACTAGATCAATGATTTCTAAAAATGGCTGGGTTCTCCTTTGCAGTTCTGAGAGACAGGCCATTTCCCATCTCTGTTGAGTTGACTTGCCCTTGTAACATGCTTTGGTAACATAAGACCATGGGACTGATAGCCTGTCAGCCATCTTGCCTGTTTCTACACTCTGTCTTTGGAAGCCTTATAACAAGCCTGGGCAAACCTGCTGAAGGAGAACTAATAGGTGGGTTCATGAGGCCATTGTGGAATGCTCCAAACTGATCACTGCGGCTTGCCAGCAAAAAGCAAGGCATTCCGGTCCTGTTGACCCAAGCACTCTTAAAGCAAGAATGTCTACCGTTGTCAGCCACCAATTTCAGAGTGACTTGTTATACAATGATAGAGTACCAATATGTCATAGCTCTGATACCGTTCACCCCAGAAATACCAGTTTCTCTCTTTCTCCAGCCTTCTGCTACTCTACACTGTGGGATCTTATTTCTTCAGTCTATTACAACACACTATCTCTATGCACACTGCCACTGCTAAGACTGCTCTCCTCAAATTCAAGGGCCACACTTTGTGTGTTCCCATCGCTGAGCAGCTTCTGGCCATTGCTCGGCTCTTGCTAGCAGAAGGCTGTTGCCAGATCCACAAAACACAGCCCACGTCACATCCCCACATGCAATCCTACCAACACCAGCAACTACCAAACTACCAAACACCTGACAATCTGAGGGAGGACGTGTTTATTCTAACGTACAGTTGAGGCGATGGAGCCCCAGGCAGGGAAAGCATAGCAGGATGGTGAGGTGGCTGGTCACACTGTGTCCAAGGTCNGGAAACAGAAATACATGAATTCTGATGTCCAACCTGCTCTCTCCATTTATTCAGCCCAGGAACCCAGTCTGTGGGATGTTTAAACTTTCCTGGGAACACCTTCATAGACAAACAGAGGTACCATGGAAATTTAAAATCCACTGAGATCAACCACTGCAGAACCATTCCCCTGAGACTGTTGAACCACAGGACTTCAGCCCCAAGCCAGCTTCTCAGTGCTCAGTTCAAAAGCGAGGGCTGGCGTGAACAGACCCCTTAGTTCTCTGTTTGCAATAACACTCAGAGCATCTGTCAAGAATGCCTTTGACATCTCCGCAAATTCTACAAGTTCCTGACACCCCACCATCTCTGCCTCTGTGAAGATCTAAGGATACTCCCCAAGCCTCTCCCCCCTAGCACCCACTGAGCTTCTCCTGAGTACTTGAAATTAAGGTTACTTGTGCAGCACAGTATGTAGCATAAACACACTTCATAAGATATTGTGAAGCTTTTCAGGGCAGAACCTTGATGTTATAATTACTTATGTAGGAAGTGGTATCAACAAAGTCCATACACAACCAGAGACAGTGAAGTTTTCCAGAACGGGTCCCATTTTCTACCTTTATGTTCAGGCACAGTACCCTGCCTGTAGTACAAGCAGTATAAATTCTAATGAGTACCTGGCTGATTCTTAGTAAGTTATGCTAGGGCAATAATAAGGATATCTATACTCAACTTCAGAAGCTAAACCCAGAGCACAGATAACAAAATGGGTACAGTAGATGCTTAGATAGCAGTCTGTAAAAGAATCTTTTGGAAAACGTGCTAAAACTACAAAATCCCAGGCTCTGCCCCTGGAGAGATTGATTCAGTAGGATTCAAACCTGAGTCTATTTGATTCCAAGGACAATCTGTGGGGAGGTTCATGGCCAAGACTGGTATATGGTGATACAGTGCCTACTTTACAGTCATGAATTCCAAAGTTAACCTTTCTAAGCTTCTTGACTTCAATGTTAAAGCACAAAGTACAGCAGGCCTATAAAAAGAACACTTAACAATGCATCCAGTCTGGCACCTTGGGAGCACAGGCTGTGGGACAACAGCATCACATCCCATTCTTTGAGATCACAATCTGCACAGGTTTTTCACCTATATACTCTTTTTATAAACTATTCAAGGCTTAATTTGCTACAAATAGTCCTTTTTTCAGACCACCTTGCCACGAGGCCGGCTTTAAAATAACTGAAGGGTGCAAGTCTCTTACCTCGGTCCCAGAGGCTGGCTCTCAATGCTCTCTCCAGCTGTTCCTCCTCGCTCAGCCCTGCTGTATAGGCATCATAGTTCCTGTGAGTTTCCTCATAGGCCCCTGGTCTGCCATCTGGGTAGTGATTCTGATATCCAGAGGGGCCTGTGGGCACAATCAAAAGGTTACAGACCCCAGTAATGGGTTTGGCTTTTGCTTCAGAATTCCAGCTTTGTATATGCAAAGACAAGCAAATAATTCATGTCACTATTTTGAGCGTAATAATAATCTTGTAATTAAAAAGAGATGACATACAGAGAAAACTTCCCCAAGAGTGGGCAATGATGATCCTGTCACGGCTGCAGCCAGAGTACAGAACACAGACCTGGACATGAAGGAGATGTTACATGCTAAAGAGAAAAAGAAACAATAACTTAGAAGGCAGTTAGAAGTGCANAGAAGAGAATGGAATGGGCTTTATGGAGTCTATTTGTCAGCTTAGAGCTGTTGATCAGCCCCCTGCCTCAGAATATTTCCTGTGAAGTTCTGACTTGAGTAGGGAGAGTGGTGGGGTACAGCTGAGAAACTTTTACCTTCTTGTGGCTCCATCCAATCAGGGACAACCAATGTTTCATACCTATACCACAGAGTGCCCAGGCTGAGTATTCTATTTCAAAAACTAATAACAAGATTGAGAGGGATAAGCTAACTTCTCTGATTATAACTGTATCAGACACTGCACTTCCAACTAATAGCACTTTCAAAAAAATCAGTACTCAACAGAACAAGAGATAACATGCTCATTAAATAATACTTTACACACTAAACAGACACCAACTAATAGAAGACAGTAGTGGAACAAAGTTTGCATTTGCAAAATAATTCTATCAAACTTTTGTCAGTTTGAAGCCCGTCCTTGTGTTTTCTTTAATTGTCAATGGTTACAGAATTAGTTTGAAGGGATTTTTCTCTATAGATAACAGTCTGGCATAATGAGAGAAGTTATCTTCTGCTCCATGCTCCCTCTATCCTGTAGTTATCATATTCTTTGAAGGGGATGTTTCAAGTTGTAATTAATGCACTTGGTTGTTAATGAAACTCTGTAAGCTGCAGTATCATGTATCTCTCTGTCATCCTACACAGTGCATGAATGGGTACTAACTTTACTGCAGAAAAACACAGAACTTGGTTGAGTGAAATTTCACATTCAGGAATTTGATCACTGGAACTCAATCTATTTTGAAATTTATTTTTGAACTTTTTATTATTAAAATACTTTAATATGTATGATTTTTTTAGAAAAAAATTTCATTCGGTCTTTAATTACCATACATAGGCCTCCTTATAGCATTTCCATATGTGCTTAGTTTTAGTTGACCCTTCCTCCCCATCTCCTTGCCCTCTATATTCAAGACTAAAAGGGAAATTTTCCTAACTAGCAAAAATGTTCAGCTATTTAGAACCCTTCTTCTCATTAAATAAAATCACAATACAACATGCCAGCTTCAATTGATAACCCAATAACTACTGTGTGTTCACATCGATATCTGTGTCATATGTCACTAGTACACGGAGGTGGCACCTTTGCAAAGTAATACAGATTAGACAGGGTCATTAGGACATGGCTGCCAGGATGCTGTCTGTGGCTATCTGAGAGGAGGAAGTGAGTCCTGAACTCTCTTGTTCTGTCTCCACTTGATGTCCTCTACCATTTATGATGTAGCAAGAAGTTCTCACCAGACCCTTGCACATGTTCAATATCCCAGACTCCAGAAACATGGGCTAATAAACTCTATTCTTTATGAATTACCCACTTCCAGTTTGGTTACAGGAACAGAAAAAAAATATTGACAAAATAGTAGTGTAAAATTTACCAATTCATTTTTTCAGTATATGCATGTAATTGTACATTATCACCACAAATAACTGTAAATATTTTCATAATTCCCCCAAAGAAATGTGTACCCTTTAGCTAACACCCCTCAGCTTCATGCCCCTGCCATCTCTAAGTAATCACTAATCTACTTTCTATCTCTATAGAAATGTCTATTCTTCACAAATCATATAAATAGAGGCATATAGTGCATGCTGTATTGTGTCTGGTACACTTTACACAGCATGTTTCACAAGATTCCTGACTATTGTGACATGTGCCAGTATTTCATTCCTTCTTATGGTCAAACAATATCTTTATGGATAGCTGAGCTACAGTTTATCTACACAACAGCGGATGGGCATTGACTCCTACCTTTGTGTATATGTGTGCACACGCAGCGCACATTGTGGGCACATGTGGAGGTCAGAGGTTGACTTTGGGTGTCTTCCTCAATCACTCTTCATCTTTATTTTTTTGTTGTTTTATTTTTTATTGTTATTGTTTTGAGATGGGTCTCTCATTGAATGGTCTCTCACTGAACCATCGTGAGATGATCTCTCATTAACTGTCTCTCATTGAACCATCATGAGATGGTCTTTCATTGAACCTGGAGCATGTCAGTTTGGCTAGACTAGTCAACCAATGATGCCTTAGGATCCACCTGTTTCCACCCCCAAGCATCAAGGTCACATGCAGATGTCATCACACCTGGCTTTCATGTGAATGCTGGGGATCCAAACTCAGGTTTTTAGGCTGTGTAACAAGCAGTTTACCCGTGTAGCTGCCACCCCCAGCCTTATATCCACCTTTCAAATATTGTGAATACTGCTGCTATAAACAATTGTGGGCAAATGCATATGTGAATTCACATTTGTGTTTTTGTTGAGTGTGTATCTAAGACTGTAACTGCTGGTCTGACTAAGAGGTTTTTTTGTTTGTTTGTTTGTTTGTTTTTCAAGACAGGGTTTCTCTGTGTAGCTTTGGTGCCTTTCCTGGAACTCACTCAGTAGTCCAGGCTGGCCTNGAACTCACAGAGATCCTCCTGCCTCTGCCTCCCGAGTGCTGGGATTAAAGACGTGCACCACCACCACCTGGCTGTACCCGGCTCTGACTTATAGTTTTGTTTATATCTTTTAGGAACCACCAGAATGTTTTCCAAAGTGGATGCACCGCTTTACAATCCTATAAGCAGTGTATGAGGGTTCTGGTTCTAGTACACCTGTACTGACCCTTGTTATTATATATCTTTTAAAATCTATCTATAGCTGTTGTAGTGGTGTGATGGCTATTCTTGGTTGTCCACTGAAGTACAACTGGAATTAACTAAGATCCAAANGACTGGGCACATCTGTGAAGGATTTTTTTCTTAATTAAATCATCTGAAGTGAAAAAGCCAACTTCTAATGTGGATCTTTGAGGTGGGAAGACAAACCTTTCATCTGGACCACACCTTCTGTTGGCAGCCTTACAAGGGTATGGAGGAAGGGAGCTCTCCTTTTGCCTGCTTGCTTTGCTCTGGATAACAAGCCCATTCCTTCACTGTCACTAGAGCCTACTTCTTTGGGATTCTGGNATCTACTAGCCCGTTGACTGAACGACTACTGGATTCTTGGGCTTCCATTCATAGGCAGCCATTGTTGGCCTAGCCTGTAAGCCACAGACTGTAAGTCATTCTAATAAATTCCATATATATATGTGTGTGTGTATACATATATACATACACACACATATATATATATATGAAGAGAGAGAAAGAGAATGAGAGAATGAGAGAGAGAGAGAGAGAGAGAGAGAGAGAGAGATTCATTCTATAGGTTCTGTTCTTCTACAGAACCCTGACTAATACAAGTGGGTACATGGTATTATCTCACCATCTTGTTTTTGTGACTGGGTCTCACCAGTTACTCAGGCTGTCCCTGAACTCACTATGTAGCCCAGGCTAGCCTTGAACTTTCGACACTCATGCTTCTGTCTCCTAAGTGCAGGAATGTACCACGGTTCCCATCCCTTTTACTGTACAGATTCAATGATCAATGGTGTTGAGCATCTTTTTATGGATTGATGGGCCATCTGCATGTCTTCTTTAGAGAAATGTCTATGTAGATACTTCACTCTTTTAACTGACTGTTGTAATATTCTACTGGCTTGGTTCTATTGTGTCAAATTTCCTTAACACAATAAACAAAAATGAACACTGAAAGAAGCCTTAAGTGAAACTTCCTAGAATTTGGTGGGTAATTATGAAGGCTTTGCTAACAATGCACTGAGTATTTATTGAGTACTGCCAATGGGCCTATTTCTATATTCTCTCTTACATGCCCAGGTCAGAATTAGTGATTTTTAAAACAGGAGAAGAAAAGTAAAAATTTCTAAATCCTCACNGTGGTTTATGACCAACTTGGGAACAGAACACAATTTTAAAGATAGACATTTTTCAAACTGTTTTTTACTCAGTGGAATCATTAGAACAACTCTGGTTCCCTAATGTGTTAGGGACACTCTTAGCATGCTTCCTATCTGAAGAGTAAGGGCGAATGAGATAGAATTGTGGCTATTGCTTTTTTTTTATACCCTCCACCAAACACCAAGCACTGCAGAGGACAGCAGTGGTCAAGCCAAATCAACAACCTCACTTCACAGAGCCTAAATGAAAGGTGCAGCCACTTCACAACACTAACAGAATATTATGGGTAAGTCACTGAATACAGCAGAATATTTCAATAGTCCCTAAGTGGCGAAACTGCCCAATTCTCTAAGAATGCTAATTATTTTATTGCAAAGCAAAAACCATATTGGGTTATTTTTCCAAATGGCTCATTATCACCTTTAAAGCCCTGTGAAATGTCTGTGTTACAGAAGGACTAAGCAGCAATCCTACCTAACCCACCCCACAGCACTTAGCTAATTTGAAACTCAAATGACCCGAAGCTCTGTAGCACTGGCATGTGCAGCAGATCCTACACATGCCTTCAGGGTCTTAGTGGCATGGATGTTAATTGTAGTGATCTTAGGTAACATTTTCTTGATACAGAAAACCATTTTTCTACATGTTATTCCTGTGTTAAAAACAACCCAGCAATGTTTTTCATGACATAAAGTCAACAGCTCTGATCATATGGACATTATAAAATCTTAACTTGAAACTTGCCAGACAAAACATGGGGACAAAGAATGAGGAAATCTTCAGTGCCTTAGGTCAAAAGGACTGGTGTGGTTTACAGATTCTGTATCAGTCACAAATCACCAGCAAGACCAAAATGCCATCAGTATCTATTATGATAATGGGTCCTTGAGAAACAAAACTTTTCAACAGCTGTTCTTCTAATGGCCCAGTCAGATGTTTTAAAGTCTTCACAATGAACAAGGGCAGAGGACTCTAACAACCAATACTTAGGATAAATAAGTCTAAATTATGTCTTGTGATAAATACTTTTTAAGTTCTATACTTTGGCTCTGTAGTTTAAAAGAAAAAAGCTCTCTGGCTATCATTACTCTGCTAACTGCTCCAACTGGTCCTTCTACACATTCCAAGATTTCACAGCAAAGAGATGAAGAAAAACGACACAGATTAGAAAAATTGGTAACAGCTTTTACAACATCCGCTAGTTTCTTTGACCTCTAAGGAGTTTCCCAGCTGCAGGTGGCCACGTTAAGAATAAATCACTACTTGCAAGAGATACGTATGCTCACATCAAAGTTGCTTAGATGACCATTAGCCCAGCCACCTGGGCCCTCTGTAGTGCTGTCTTTGAAGAAATCTGATCACTCCAGATGAAGGAATATAAATATGTTAATTTTATAGGACATCAAAAAGGAAGGTTAAAAAAGTTTGGATCTCTGCCTTGAATTCTCCAGTCTGTGTGTCTGCTGTGCGAATGCTTCTCACAGATGAAGGGAGAAAGGAGCAAAGGAGAGGGTTTCCTTCTCTGTCTTCAAAAAATATAAGTAAATGTGGCAAGGAGAGGGATGGGGGGAGGGAGGGAGAGAGAGAGAGGAGGAGGAGGAGGAGGAGGAGAGAGAGAGAGGTTACTTTGTTTCCCAAAGTTCAGTTGTCATAATCTCACATCCCCATGCAACCAAAAAGCAAGGGCAATGAATCACTGACTCGAATCCTGGTCCCAGATTTGCCCTTAGCTACCTGTCAATGTGACCAAATTATTCACCCTTCCGAAGCTCAATCTTCCAGCTTTCAGGCAAGNTGTCAGGACCAGGAAGTCCATGACAAGCCATGTCTGTGCACAAGTGTGGTAGAGCTAATTCCTTTACCCAGAAGGCTGCTGGTGTGTGTGTGTGTGTGTGTGTGTGTGTGTGTGTGTGTGTGTGTGTGTGTGTGTGTGTGTGTGTGTGTGTGTATGTGGAGGCCAGAGGACAACCTCAGATGTCATTCCTCCTCAAAGTGCTGTTTTGGACACAGTGTCCCTGTAGTTTGGGTTTGCTAAGCAGGCTAGGCTGGCTGGTCAGAGAGCCCCCAGGATCCACTGGTTTGTGCCTCTTTGGTGCTGGGGTTACAGGTATATGCCACTGTGCCTGTTATTTATTTCTTTATTTTTTAGACCTGGGTTCTGGGGATCAAACTCAAGTCCTTATGCTTGTGCAGCAAGAACTTCTCTTGACAGAACTTTCTCCCCAGACTCCACTGTTATTTCTTGTGGAGATTCACAGAAGTGAACCATCATCAGAGAAGCCTCTTTCCCTCTCATGACTTCAAACTGTGTGTTGCCTTGTCCTCTGCCTCCTGGAGAGTCCAAGTCAACAAAATGAGAGGCACTGCAATGGGAGGTAGAACTAGAATGGTTTTCCTGACCAGTTCGGCTCCTCCTGGTCACATAGTCCAGGAAGACTTCTCTTCTACTTTACTCACTGTGAACTGGTTCTACAAAGGACAACCAAATGCTCTTCAAGGGACTACAGTTACCAGCTCTGTCCATGACGGCCAATCAATCACACCATCTCAATTCNGCTAATAATTGTGGTAGAATATTAATTTAAGATGCGCTACATTTGTTTATGCCGTAGAATATTCTTTTAATGATGCAAAGATGTGTTGCATTCTTTTATGTTGCATTTGTTTAACTCTGTGAAGCTGTGTTACTGTGCCTGTCTAAATAAAACACCTGAAGGTCTAATAAAGTGCTGAACGGTCAATAGCAAGGCAGAAGAAAGGATAGGCGGGGCTGGCAGGCAGAGAGAATAAATAGAATGAAAAATCTGGGAAGAGATCAAGAAACTAGAAAAGGAGTGAGAAGGGAAGGGGCCAGCCACCCAGCAACACAGCCAGCCACGGAGTAAGAAGGAAAGAAAAGATACAGAAATAAAGAAAGGTAAATGCCCAGAGGCAAAAGGTAAACAGGATAATTTAAGTTAAGGAAAGCTGACTAGAAATAAGCCAAGCTAAGGCCAGGCATTTATAAGTAATAATAAGCCTCCGTGTGTGATTTATTTGGGAGCTGGGTAGAGGGCTCCAAAAGAGCAAAGAGCCAAAAAGGTAAAG
>LZPO01066467.1:44282-61100 GCA_001675575.1 Neotoma lepida | reverse complement strand
GTGTGTGTGTGTGTGTGTGTGTGTGTGTGTGTGTGTGTGTGTGTGTGTGGTGGCAGGGAGTTAACCAGTCCTCCCCTCCCGACCCATTATCTGGGTGAATTTCAGGCTATTCAAGTGACTCATATGATGTAAACCAGGATTGATGACAGTCATGAGCCACGGCTTGAGAACTATGGAGAACATGGAGCCTGGTTACTTCTAAGACTGTCATACTATGGATTTAATCCTTCAGGACCTTCCTAGCACATTCTGGACAATCCCCAACAGGCCACTTCTGATTCTGCTTCCTCTCCCTGGGAAGTTCTCTCCNTAATTACTTTCCTTAACTCTGAGTCACCTGTCATGTNCCACCACTCCACTTTCTTTGGAGAGCCTCATGTATAGCCACACTGTTCCTCCTTCCCAGGGCACTGACCCCCACCTCCATGTCAATACTCCTGTCTGAACTTCAGCTTAGAAGGAACAGAAGCGGATGGGTGAGCCTATCTGTAGAAATGTNGTAGCAGAGTGGAAAGAACCATTCTCAGACATTGTGTAATAGGTAATNCAGGATAATAAAGGCACTGTCCAGGCTGTAGTGCAGTGAAGAGAGAAAAGCAGGGCAGAGCATGTTCCCTGAGCGTAGAGGCCTTCCAGGAGAGAGCTACAGGAGGAGTAGGTAAAAATTCAACAAATGCTATCTATCTATAGCATATCATGGCTTAGCTTTTATCATCATCTAATTAGTGTGATGGGCTCTTTTGTTTCATCTTCTCAAATATACCCACCCCTATATACCCACCTCTAAACACCCATGCCTATATACCCATCTCTAAACACCAATGCCTATACACCCACCTCTATATACCCATTCCTATATACCTACCCCTATATAACCACTTCTAAACACCATGCCTACATACCCACCTCTAAACACCCACTCCTAAATACCATGCCTATATACCCACCTCTAAACACTCACCCCTATATACCTACCTCTATATACCCATTCCTGTATATGCACCCCTCCACTATAAACTCTAAGAGAGGGACTGCTGTTTTTTTCTCTTACAGTGTCCATAACAGCACTCTGCAATGTGATCTTCACAGAGTACTGCTGGATAAAAGTCTGTGATTTAATAAAGTTGTATGGAGTCTGGGCAGTGGTGGCATACACCTTTAATCCCAGCACGGAGGAGGCAGAGGCAGGAGGATCTCTGAGTTGGAGGCCAGTCTGGACTACACAGAGAGCTCCAAGACAGGCTCCAAAGCTATATAGAGAAACCCTGTCTTGAAAAAACCAAAAAAACAAACAAAACAAAAAACCAAAAACCAACCTAAAAAAAAAATGAAGTTGTATGGGAAAATAAACCCAAATAGATACATTACACACATATGCATGTGCATATATAATATATATATATATATACATATATATATTATTACATGCACCTAGTGTTAGCTTTTTCATCTTTGTGGCAAACACCTGAGAGAGCACCTTCTGTAGAGCGAATCTTAAACAGTCTTATTAATTGAAAACACCAGGCCAGGTATTAAGGTAAATTCTGAAAGGTCAGAGAAACAGAACAAGCCACAGCCAACCTCACCTTGCCAACTCCTCAGCTGATCTTGTTTCCTCAGACTGCCGGCTTCTGAGTCCTCACCCAAAATGAATCTCAGCTCAACTCTGCTCAAAGCCTGAAAGCTTAAGAGGCCCTCTAGCTTCTGGTTTCCACACCTTATATACCTTTCTGCTTCCTGCCACTACTTTCTAGGATTAAAGGCATGTGTCTTTCTCAAGCAAAGACATGAGATCTCAGGTGCTGGAATTAAAGGTGTGTGCCACTGGAATTAAAGGTGTGTGCCACCATGCCTAGCTGTTTCCAGTGTGGCCTTGAACTCACAGAGATCTGGATGGATCTCTGCCTCAGGAATGCTAGGATTAAAGGCATGTGCTACCACTGCCTAACCTCTATGTTTAATCTAGTGGCTGTTCTGTTCTCTGACCCCAAATAAGTTTTATTAGGGTACACAATATTTTGGGGGACATAATATAATCACCACAGGATGGAGGAGTTATTTTGACCCATGGTTTCAGTCCATGTCTGCTTGTTCCTATTGCTGTGGGCCTGTGGAAAGACAGAGCCATCATCGCAGAGGTGTAGAAAGGGAACAGTGGGGCTGAAATGCTCACTTCATGGAGGCCAGGAGAGAGAGAGAGAGAGAGAGAGAGAGAATGCCTGTCATATTGGGTGGGCTTCATTCTTCTTCCTTTTATTTCATGAGATCTTTAGCCTACTGGATGTTATCACCCACATCCACAGAAGGTCGTATCCCTTCAGTTGACTATAGATATTACTTCACAGACATGCCCAGATGTGCCCTTTATTGATCTTTTAGGCAGTTCTCAATTTAATCAGACTGACAATCAAGATCAACCATCAGATATTTATTAACAACAATTCTTTGTACCTGTTAAAGGCCTAAGTAAGCCAGGATTCAAAACAAAACAAAATTATAACCTATGGTCTGAATCTTACACACGGTTTATTTTCATAAGATTTTTGGGCACACAGTCATTGTCTAGTTGTTTATGCATTGTCAATGCCTGTTCTCATGATATAAGAAAGGGCTGGCTAGTTAAAACAGAGCCAAATGGGCAAAGCCTTTAGTGTCTAAAACCTTAGATATTTGGTGTTTCATACAAATTTGAGGCTGCCAGCCTCAAATCTAATCTCTGGTCATTGTTAACTGCTATAACTATAANGTATATGCTGTGTGTAGTAGGACAGGCCCATAGGGTCAAGGAAATTGGCCCAGACCAGTTGCCAAGGAATGCACATAACNTACTCCTTAAGAGCCAACCTGGAGTCTGCCTGAGGGTCTAGCAACAGGAGCTGTCAGAGGTCCTGGTCCCTGTCAGAATTCCTAGTAGCTGTCAGAGTTCCTGATCGTGTAGAGTCTGCCTGAGGGCCTAGCAACAGTCACTGTCAGAGTTTCTGATCAATGTCAGAGTTCCTGATCATGCCCAGCCAATGAAGGATGACCACACAGACTAGGTGCTGGGAGGAGGGTATATAAGGCCTTCTCTGTTATTGAATAAATGAGTTCATTATTTGCCTTCAACTGACTCCCAGTGTCTGTGTCGTTGATGCTGCCCCTTCTCACCCCCTGCCCCAAGGGAGCAGTTAGAATCCAACCACAGCTCTGGGTACATGTTGTAGTAGTCCAAGTTAGGATGTCAGCTCCAGTGCTGGTGAGTACTATCTTTGGATGCTGACTGCCACCAACTGTATTCTCAAACAGCAGGAGACCAGGGAGTTCTTAGAATCCTTCTCATGTGGGTGCTAATGAGGACATTATCTTATGATGATTTGATTTCATACCAACGGCCCCACTTCTAAATACTGTCATGATAGGGGCTAGGATTTCAACATAAGCATCTAAAGGGAGACACATTCAGTCTATTGCATTAAGACACCCAGCATCTACATTACTGTACCACCCACTCCCCCTGAAAAAAGTCATAAATACTATTGTGTATCCACCCATGTTCTCTTCTCATGCAGAAGTTGAACCTTCAATTGTATCAGTTAATGGTATTAAGAGACTAGAAGCTTAATTTGGCTGTTGGCGACAGGACCTTTGCAAGTCAACCACCTTAGTTATCAGGGTAGATCATCATCCGATCCTACTGGCTTTACAAGACACACACACACAAAATCATATACATCTCTGTCTCTGGCCAATGTGATGCTATGTGCTGCTGCAGGACTCTTAGTATATCAGAGCAAGCTAGAGCCTCGATGAATGTGTAGATGGGATAGACAGTATGGAACTGTATCCCTGTGACCAATCCAAACACTCCACCAGTGCAAGTCTTGGGTGTCTTGGGGGTAACATGTACCTTAATGTACACAAGAGGCCTTACCCCAGTCAGACAATTGTTTCATGCCTGAGGTACCATCTTTCCTAACATCCCACCTGCTGTACCCTGGTTTACCCCAACCCATTCAGTTTCCAGGAAGAGTCAAGGTACAACTGTGTGCCATGTGAGCTATTCCACATCCAAAACTAATGCTATCTTAAGGCATCTCCATGCGACTGAATTATGCAGTTTTCAAAACAAGCTAAACTGTATTAAATGACATGAACTTACCTGCACTATTAAAGTAGTACTGCTGTCCTGGATACCCAACATTGGAGGGAAAAAGACCTAAATACAAAGGAAACAACATTTTAATAGCNGTCATAAGGTTTTAACAGCTAGTCCTCCAACAATTGCATAATTTCCAGTTCTTCCTGAGAAAGCCTAGAGTCACTTTAAATGAATTCTAAACAATTGTGAAAAGCAAACTTCGTTTGGAGCCAACTTTTTAGGGAACAGTCTCTCCTCTCTCTCTCCTCTCGTCTTCTCTCCCCCCTTCTCTCTTTCCGTGTGTGTGTGTGTGTAGGTGGGTGTCAGTGAAACCCTAATTTACATGCACTGTGGTTCCTTAAAGGTTCTAGGTAACTTCAGCTGATGTTTGCTTTTCGGGGCACCAGGCTTGGGCTCTGAAGCCAGTATAAAAAACAGGCATGCTGTGTTAGGAAAAAGCCTTCTCCCAACAAGGGTCTTTAGGANNGCCACGGTCCCTACCCTTACTAAGGGACTTTCCCTGGCACAGGTGAGCCAGACAGAAAGAGGCCTTGGCACACTCCCAGAATGACCCACTTCTTTTAGGAAGCACAAAACAACAGGATCCACATTCTTGGCCATTTCCTCTAAGTTCCTGTGTCATTTCTGTCCTAGGCTCACTATACATCCTTTCTCTGCTTTCATCAGAAAACAGTTTGCAAGCTGTTTTTCAAACTTAATTTTCTTCTGTGTCCCTTAAAAAAAAATTGATGTAAAAATGTCTGCACAGAAAACAGCTATGGTCTTAAGGAAAGATAAAAAGTTTAAACATAATAATGGTGGGGAAAATCCTTTTTGAAAATTAAACCAATCATGTGTCTCAATTTTTTAGTTTGTCCACAGAGAGCCTCAAGAACCACTATATCTTAAGACCCAGAAAAGTGGATCAAGATTATGCACTCTCCCCTTTATCGGTGTTCATTACCAGAGAGGCACTGTCCAGCTGAGCTGGGAATGTGATAGAGCAGGGCTCTGTTAGCAAAGGCGGCTCCTGTTGCCTTCTCCAAGCCCACACAAGCTACAGTAACGGGCATATGCTCAGAAATGAGAATCTGTATAGATGCAGCATAGCCTGTAAAAATCACCCTGAAGTGAACACACCCTGCCAGTAAAGGCTGCGGAGCAGGGCCCAGAAAGCTTTCCAATGCCATGAATATTATATGGTTCCCAAGAACAACAGTCATCGGCACAAACTGTGCAAACAAGTTATTTATGGTTCAAGAAAAGGTAAAATAGTCTCAGAAGAGTTCCCATGAATAAAAGATGAAATATTAGAATGCACATGGTGCATAAAACAAGTGTTTGCAAAATAGCTGCCTTACAAGTCAAAACCAGTACAGTATTTTATATTAAAGGGTCTAAATGCATTCACTACTAAATAAAACATTTTCATCGAACATCAATTTAGAGGAGGAAAAAAACAAAGGAAAAAAAAGCAAAGAAAATAAAAGGCACGAACCAAACCTCAAGAGATAAATTACATGGCTTGGCTTCCCATGAATGTAATGTCTTGCCCACCAAGGACCTGGTGGTCATTCTGAAATCTTCAAATTACTGGCCCTGTACTCCAGTCTAGCCTTGCCAGGCATGTCTATTAATTCAAGGCATTTTACAGAAAAATACATTATTGTAAACTCACATTTTGAGGAAAATTGCAGTTTTCTGTGAACACATTAGGACTGCAGGTAAAAGTCTATACCAGCATTTGTTCCTTAAGAACAGCCCAGAATTGAAATTTGGATTTGTATTCTCCTTTGTGGAGCAATGTGAGGACCTGTAATGGCTGTCTTGTTATCTCTTGGTTAAAAGAGACATTTCCAAAGTGAACCACAAGGAATCTTGGGGCTGCTTCTGTTCCCATGAAAATGAAGATGAACTTCTAACTGCTGTCAGGCCAGGTGCTTTGTGCTATACCTGCACATGTCTCCATGATTTTCTTCAGAGGCCCCCAAGTGTACATCAGTCCAACAAGGATGCCGGCCAGATGCCCAGTGAAGGAAGTCCTAGGGGGGAAGGAGACTTTTAGTGAGTGTTTGTTCCTTTGCTGATTAGAGACATTCTGTCTTCTCAATAGCCCAGTCCATGCCAATTAGTCACAGTCTGCATGCTTTGTTCCATGCCCAGCCTTTTATGCTGAGTAGCATTTAACTCAGTCCAAAGAACATTTTCTACCTTCAAAGAAAAACAAAACAAAAAACAAAACAACAACAAAAACCAGAACAATGAATAACAATGTGCACATATTTAAAATGCATCACCCTTATTTAACTGAAGCAAATCTGTTTGTTTCTCCACAGTGGACGTCTTCTGTCAAGACAAGACACTAAATTACTTCCAGTTCTTCCCTGGACCTCTTATCATCACAAAATATCAATGAAATCAGTTTTCTCTNCTCAGAATTAAATCTGGACTGTGCAGCCATTGTGAGGGACAGTGTCTATCCGTGTTCACAGCACAGCAGACAGCTGTGTGTTTATGCACGGCTGACTAGTAGAGCAATCAGCCACCAAAACTCAGGGCAGGTGCCACCATGCACTGCTTCTTCCATTTGTTTTCATAAAGATCTTCTTGTCACTCAGCAAAAACAACAGTTAGAAGACTTCAAGTTTGGAAGATAAGTTGGGCATTGAATGGGTCTACTCTTCTGAAATTACCATGGAAGTCTGGCAATCACTTATAAAATGTATTTTCAGATGCACATATCTATCAAGACAGCAATATTTCTAGAGGCTTGTGGTACTTCCAGGTTGGTTGTGGGCTGGGGACTATGTCTGTGGCGTTTACTCGGTCCAAGTTCAAGAATTACTAGGGATTTATTGAGCTGCACATTTTACCACCAAGATGGCTGAGTTTCTCACATCAGGTACCTGATGGATTGATTGTCAGCTGCCCGGCACCATCTTAACACACGAATGCGCACATACCCCTTCACATTAAACTGGCCTTTTTCTCAGNTCTCACTTCCATGCAGTCGGTAAGCTCCAGTTTGTGAGGTCTGCCACACCCAGTGCGGCTTTGTACTCCTTCCCACCACAGCTACGCATGTCCTTCTGGGTTCCTGACTAAACTANTTGGAAAAGTCCAGCACTGGATACAAGGTGAGCACCAAATAAATACATGCTGAATAAGCAAAAGAAAATCAGCTAATATGCTGCCTGGAACTTTCTCTCCAATGACTCCCACAAACAGTATTCAGCCAGCGTGCAAGGCATGTTACTGCCTTCCTCTGACATCTGTTAGCTTACTTACAGAACACCAAGCATGCACTTGCCTCCAGTTCCTGCCTTGTTCATCTTTCCCCTTTAGCCCCAGGACCCACCACACTCATCTCCACACATCCAAACACTGTCTGTGACCTGTAGTCCAAGCTTGACTGCACTGTCAGAAGCCATGGACTCCCTCCTCCACTGCCTGCCCTTGGGAGGTTCCTTCGACCNCACTGTAGCAAATACCCAGCTACACACGTTGGCTAGGAGGACTACTGTTTTCATCAATAATCCACTTCATGGGATTTATAACCTGACAATAAAAATGTGGGATTGGTTCAGTGTTTTCCATGTTGTGGGAAGGACAGTAGGAACTGGACTTTTTGTTAGGGTGCCCCCCACCCCTGTTCACACTATTCTCTATTTAAATCATTAACAACAACAACATACACACAACTCCACCTAGTTAGAAGTGAGCAAGTGGTAGTCTAAAGGAACAAAAAGCTTTGATTTAAAAAGAAATTGACTTCAATTTAACTAAAAAGAACATTATTTTTAAAGAATCGGTAATTTTGAAACCTTTTAAACCAAGCTTCATGGTGAATCATATAGATTAAAATAAAACGGAAGGAAGTTTCAATTTAAAATCCAACCTATTAGACAATTAATCTTAAATCTCATTTACAGTTTGGAGCATAATACAGTCAAATGAATTCCTTATCTTTATAATGGGTTTTCAGAAGCTTGAGTTCTAAGCTAATTGCTTTGATATAATTAAAATAGCAAAGGGGACACACCACATCCTCCACCGACCCTGAGCAGTGGTACAAAGCTCCTGCCACAAGAAAATCAGCTATTGTTATTACTTCATTTATGCTTGAAAGACATGTTCACTTTTAAAATAAAAAGAGAAGATATGATCTTAATCAAATTAGGTATCTNATACCACACACAAAAGGGGGAGTTCCCCACAGGAAAAGGAAATATAGCTTGTTTTAAAGAGTACTGTGACTCTTCCTGGGGGTTGGTAACCATTCCCTAGAACGCCTCTCTTTAAGATACAGGTGTCTTGAGTGCAAGAGACTGAGCTGGGAGGTTACCTTTCAGAATAGAAGGAAGTCTTGGACTTTGAGGGGAAGATGGGACAACTTTCAAATGTATCTCTTTGAAAACACAAAGNGTTATGACTGTCTTAGTAATTGTCCTCAGTGCTGAGACAAAATACCTGACCGAAGCAACTTAAGGAAGGCTTTATTTCTGCTCACACCTTGAGGAAACAGCCAGTCATGACAGCAGGACCTTGAGGTGACTGATCACACTGTATCCTCAGTCAGGAGTAGGATGGTTAAGGTGGGTCTTCCTACCTCAGTTAACCTAATCTAGATAATCCTTCCCAAGCAGGCTTGTCTCCTGGTTGAGTCTAGACCCTGTCAAGTTGATAATCAATATTAACCAATCATAATTCTGCCCCTTGTCAACTTGACACTGAAATGCATTACTTTTAAATCATAACCCTCCTCCNCCTGTCTCCTTAGATCACATCCATCTAATACTATAGAATAGTCTTTTGATTCCAACATTGAAACTCCACGCAATCTCTTGTCTGGGAGCCTCCATAAAATAAAAACAAGTGTCACACTTCCAATATACAGTGGCATAGGGCACACATCCCCATTACTGCTGTGTTCTCAGAACATGGGAAGAACACTACCAGAATGTCACACAAATGGCCTCAACCCAGTCCCAAACAGCATCCTTGTTCTCCAAAACCTCCTGGGCTGGGTCTCCACTGTACACATTTCTCTTCAATATCCTTGTATTTCAAGCGCCCACCAAACTGGTCCCTTAAGCTCTGTTTACAGTACCCAAGGCTTTTCTAAGCCCAAATCCAAAGTCTTCCACAGTCCTTCAAACAAGTTCCAAAGGCCTGGGAATCACATGGTCAGGCTTATCACAGCAAGGGATCCACTTCCCTGTATCAGTTTTCATATTANTTACTTTTTCTACCACTGTGATAAAATACTGGACAAAAATAACTTAAAAATGGAAGGACTTGTTTTGCCTTAGTTTGAGGGTACAGTCTATCATGGCTCCAGAAATGACGGTGACAGCCTGAAGCAGTTGGTTGTGATGTATCCACAGTCAAGGGCAGACAGTCATGAATGCTGGCACTCGGCTTCCTTCTGTGGTTGTGATGTATCCGCAGTCAAGAGCAGACAGTCATGAACACTGGCGCCCAGCTTCCTTCTGTTTTATTCACCGAATTCAAGACCCCAGCCCAGTTAAAAAGGGTCTTCCTACCTAAAGTAGCCTGATCTAGACAGTCCCTCACGGTCATTCCTAAAGGCTAACCGAATCTAAATAGTCCCTCACAGGAGGGTCCAGAGCTTATCTTCTAGATGACTTGAGATCCTGTCACTGTGTCAGCCAGTACAAACTATCACAATGACTATAATTGTAACTGCTCAACAGAAACTTTGATCTCAAGGTTAGCTATCTGTTTTCAGCTATACATGCAAACTGACATCAACCCCCTGCACTGAAAGCAACTGATGACAAGCAGAAGCATCTCAGAGACTAGCCTCATGCCCCGGTGGTTGTACAACACACTAAGAAAACACTGTTACACTGGGGTAGTGCCTCGTATCTGTAATCTCAAAATTTGGGAGACAAGACACAGGAGGATGGCCATGAGTTGCGGGCCAGCCTGGGCTACACAGTGAGTCTCAGATCATCCTAGGCTACAAAGTGAGACCTTGTCTCAGAAATAAACATAAAACCACAGTAATAAAAACATCCTTTTTAGTAATCAAATTACTGTAAAAGGCAGCCATTTATGCAAAGTACTTGAGTTTATTAATTGTCCAAATTCTCTGTTTCGTTGTTGTTTCTGCAATGGTATCACTCATTTCCAGGTTCTTTCCTCCTTGCTAAAATGTAACTTTTAGCAACTCTTTCAGCTATTGTTTGAAAATGAAAAAGAATCTTCATAGTGTCTGGGTGTCCTAAAAGGTCTTTATTCTTCGGCTGCTGACAGTAAATGGAGGCTGCCACCTCCTCCATGTACCGGCTGTCTTTTCTCCCAGCTTTTAAGGTCTTCTCTTTACGTTGGACATGTGGTCACAACCACCATCATTCTAGTTTCACATTTGGTTTACTTAACCTGCTTACAGTTTGTTATGCTTTTTGATATATGACCCTCTCATGTGTGTCTATAGTTGAAAAATTCCCAGCCATGATCATTTTTTGAGATATGTAGCTGTTGTTTATTTGTTGACACATATTTACATGGGTATAAAAAACAAAAAATAAAAGACAAAAAGTTAAAATCAATGTCACCATGTATGACTTACTAGAATAATGATGGTGGAAAGGCAACTTCTGAGCAAAATTAAGATTGAGATACTACAGATTTCAGTTATGTAAATGATATGCAGGTATCATTAAAACCAACATGTTCTTTCCTACGGAGGGAGTCACCATAAACTGACTGTCACCCTTAAGAGGACATTTGTAAGGGTGAGCTAAATTGTTATGTAAAAGCACTCCTATTCTCATGTGCCACTGTTAAAGTATCAAAAGCTGGAGCTGTAATTGAAACCTGTCAAGCTATAACAGTCCTCCTCTGCTAAATGGCAAATTCTCCCCACAGTTGATGAGAGTGTCCTCTCAAGCATGGCTCAGAAAGCAGACACTGTATTACTACAGACAGTGTCTCACAGTGTGAGTAGTGCCGATGACCTCATTAAGGACAGGGGCTGATGGAGACACAGCGTTGAACAAGATAAGAGAAGATGTAAGAGAAGGGGCCTAAGCACTTGCCATAATTTCTTCCTGTAAAAGCTATTAACACCAGTTGGGGACTGAGCTGATCAGAAGCTCTGGGGCTTAGGGAACTGAATAAATGGTCTCGGGTTAGCAGTGTAGGTAAGAGACAGAGTGAGGATTTCTGACAGTTCTGAATATTAATGCCACAGGAGAATATTTTACTGTTTCTTCCCCAGATAAACTGTCCCTAAATGGCTTGTTTTCTGTTCTTGATGTCTTCCCTGACCACTTAACCAGCATGTGATTTTGGCCATGGAATGTGGGAAAGACTTAGTCTGTAAATAGCTTTACCATGCCTCCCACCCTCTTTGGCATCACAGGTACAGTAGCTCCTCTTGGATGCTCTCCAAAGGCAGGAGCTATATACCTGTGCTATTTTTTTTTTTAACATGGTGACAACTGCGGACATGTAACTAAGTACTTCTAAGTAGTAACTAAGGACTTCTGCTTGAGGGCCTATCAAATGATATTGGCATAGAAATTAGGGAAAGCAGAAGGGAGACTATTTGGGGGGTGAAGCATGGAGGGGATGAAAGCAAAAATGGGGTCAAAGTGAGTAAAATCTGATAACATATTGTAGTTTGTGTAGGAATGGGCCCTATAGACTCATATATTTGAATGCTTGGTCACTAGGGAGTGGCACTATTAGGAGGTATGGCCTTGTTGGAGGAAGTGCATCACTGAGGGTGGGCTTTGAGGTTCTAGAAGCTCAAGTCAGGCCCAGTGTCTCTGCCTCTTCCTACTGCCTGCAGATACAGATATAGAACTCTCGGTTCCTTCTCCAGGACCATGTCTGCCTGAGTGTCATGCTCCCTGCCATGATGATAATGGACTAAACCTCTGAACCTGCAAGCCAGTCCCAATTAAATGTTTCCCTTTAAAGACTTGTGGTCAAGGTGTCTCTTCACAGCAATAGAAACCCTAAAACAACATATGTGTACAAAACTATCATAACAAATCTTTAGTATGTTAACTAAACAATAATAATAGTAATAATAATAATAATAATAATAATAATAATAATAATAATAGGGGCCCTATAAAGGTAGAGAAACCTTTCCAAAACGATAGATGACACTTAGCAACTCCCTGGCTGTCAATTCCACCTGCCTACACCAGGCACAGGATTTCCTAAGCTGGGTCAACAAATGGTTCATTTGCTCAGATATTTATTGACTGATTACCATATAAACAAGATAACAAAGCCCCTGTTTCCTGAAGCTTATAATCTACTGAGGCAGATAGGAAAACTGATGGAAGGGCAGAAAGACAGACAGAGACAGAAACCATAAGTTGTAAGTGTAAGAAAGCAGTTTACTTTCCATGGAGTGATGTGGGGGTGATTCNTTAAATGTCATTTAAAGTGACTGTAGGATTTGGAGCTGGCACCCTCAGAGGTAGTATACTGGCTAGTTTTTAAACAAAGGCTTCTCTAAGAATGGGCTATAGGGAAGCCTGTAAGGCATTTTCTTAATTAGTGGTTGATGTGGTACGACCCAAAATGGCTGGTGGTCCTGGGTTCTATAAGAAAGCAGGCTGAGCAAGGCAGGAAGAGCATGCCAGTAAGCAGCACTCCTNCNTGGCCGCTGCATCAGCTCCTGTCTACAGATTCTTGCCCAGTTTGAGTTCCTGCCTTGGCTTCCCTCCNTGGGCTGTGACTCAGGATATGTAGGTAGAATGAAAGCACTTGCTGATGAATTCAGTATAGAAAGTGAGGAAAAGGAGACATCTAGGCTTCTGAGTTTTGTGATAAATGAGTGATGGACCCACTAACAGAGATGGAGGAGACTAGGAAAAGCAAATGGAAGGATGTGGGACCACTGGAGAGCTCTGCTTTAAAGTGTTCATTGAGATGCCTGTAAGACAACTAAACACAGATGTCTAGAATTTAGTGTGGNAGGCCAGCTCCCACCTTTTCAAGGGTTCTTATGAGGAGGAGAGAGGTATAAGAAAATATTAGATAGAAAGATAGCGAAGAGAAGAAAGATAGAAACAAAGGATAGCTTCGGGAGGACCTGGGTCAATACCTAACGGCCTTTTCCGTTTATGTTATTTTTATAACAAAGCAAATGGGCAGAGCAAAAGACCTCCCCCTTGCTAGATCAAAGCATACCTCACAGCCAANTGTAGACCCTTCCAAACACCTGGTAACCATGCCCGTGGTCCAATCATCCCCTTATACAGCCCTGCTGGGTAAAGCAAGCTCAGATTCTCGGACCCTGAGTAAGTTCTCACTAGGAAACCTCTGTGAGTCTCCACAATTCAGCAGGATGGTGGTTGGCGAATTGGAAATTAAAGAATGATTCAAAACACTGCTCCCAGTTCCATTTTCCTCCTCTCTTAGAATATCTGTGTAGCACTGTATTTTTAAGAGCACCATGTAACGCTATAATACATATCACATATATATATAAACACACATGTATAAAAATAAGACTTTAAGGAAATACATAAAAACAGTAATACAATGGGGCTGGAGACTTTGCCCTACTTTTCAGATGTTTTATAACAGTATTTTGGTAATTGTGTTATTTCAAGAGATGAAAAGGCAGGAGAAGCTGTGCAAGGCTCTCTGTTTAAGAAGTGATTCTCATTAATGTGGTAGATAAGTCTTTCAGATATTTTTGTTGTTGTCAGGGTAGGTCCTAAGAACACCTTTCTCCATTTCTAAACAACGNTCTAAATCAAAACCACAATGTCTTGATTTGTACTCTTACTAAATCTTTAGAATCTGTGCTGTTTCCCAATCTCCTTCGAAGCAAAATGGAAAGTTGTGGCAAAACAAGTGAAATGGTGTGCAAAATAAACAAATCTCTAACAGAAGTTAAATATCAATGAATTGTGCAAACTAGCCTTCAGTTCTATCCTATCCCAACACTTCCCTCGGCCAAACACATCCTTGATTTCTCTTCCCTCATCTTCATGTCTGATGGTGAGAAGACCCAGCTTGTTAATAAACCTGGCATCTGCCTGTGACTGACAGACAGACAGACAGACAGACAGACAGACACACACACACACACACATGCACACACCCTGCTTCTGGGGCAAAGCAGTAAAATGACAGGTAGCTCAGGAGCTGTAGCAGGCGGCTTATGTCGCCTCCTCTGATATTTCCACAGTCCACACAACCTTGCCTGGCCCTCCCACTGGACTGGTTCAAGCTGCCCTCGGCTCAGGATGCTGGCTACAGTGTGACAAACATGGCTGCCTNCCATGCAAACCAATCCTAATCCCCCAACCCTGCGGTAGCTCCTTACCATTGCTAGAGTAGAATGCTTCAAGGTTTGTAGACCCTTGCTGTGTGTTCTTCTACCCTCTCCAGCCTTCTCTCGCCAGTCCCCAGCGCTTCACTGGCCCATGTTAAGCCTACACTTCCACACTTCAGGACTTGGCAGGCCCCTTCCCTTTGCCTCTCATCCTGNCCAGCTAACCCCAGCAAAGCCCTGGGCCTGTGCTTTCCCTTAGGAGTGCTGTCCTGGTTCCTGCAGTGTCCTGTGTTCTTGAAAGACTCTGGGGTTTCCTGTGCTGTCAATCTGTCTGTCATCACCCTGCAGCTGANACACTGTACAACAAGGCTACANTCAATGCTCCCTATAACCCAAATATCTAGAAATGGTCCCTTATTTTCTTAAGATGAAATTTATAAATGCATATACTGTTTCAAGTTCAGTTATACACTCACAATCACAACTCAACATAACATTCTCCCTGTAAAAATAAGAAAAAAAAAGTAACACAATAATTGATATGAATTATGAATGTTCCAGCAAAGGACTACCAGGAGATACACAGGGCAAGCCTTCTCTTTCACCTATTTTTGGAATCTAAATGAAACTGGGAATAACAAANGCAGTGTTTTCCAGCAGGGTTTTCTGTGACTCTAGAATCACATGTTGGTCCCAATGGTGANATGACTTCATATGAGAGTAAATAACTCTTGATACCAAACAGAGCAAAGCACCATTTTCATCCAATTCACATTTAAAATTCAGTTTACAATTTTCCGGGAAAAGTCATTATATATCGAATCTATGCCCAAAAAGCTCTCTGTATTTACATTAGAAGCACAATTAAGGTTTTGGCTCAAATAATCATAAACAGGTTTTTCACCTCTACAAGTCCCTCAACAGAACATATGTGTGGGGGTGTGAGTGTGCACATGCATGCACACACATGGNACCATTCTTGTAGGGGACTATCCTACAAGTGGTAAGATAGGTAGTACCTTTGGCCCCACTACAACAAATGCCAATAGCTCCCCTGCTAATCATTATGACAACTAAAAACAACCCTATACTTTTCCAAAACCCCCCATCTCAATGGAAAATATGGGCTGACCACCTGGAATATGCTTATTAAATGTTTATTTAATGGATGACCTTTGATCATGAGACCTCACCAATTTTTCTTTTCAAAGCATTTCTCATGTGAATTTACTGTGCACAAATTCTTAGGATTCCTAGTTAAGCTACAACATATTGAANTGATAGACAGGAAACTCCCCCCACAACTGAAATGCACATGGGGAAAGAGAATGTTTGAAAGAGGCTATGATCACTTCCATACCGTACTCTGGTANAGTAAACTCGACTTGGCATGTGAAAATGTTCTGCCATCTGCTATCACTACAGACAGAAATGCTTCTGGAGCCCACATGCCTGAGTATTTTCCCATCACCTCTAGAAAGTAAATAAAAAATGAAAGAGGAGTAAGACTGTTTATAGCCTGATCTTCAAATTTGCTACTGTGATGAAGTAAACATAATGTTCTCATGAGCTCAGCCCTTTGAAGGTATTTTCAGAACAAGCAATGACTGGCCCTTTAGTACCTGTGTTTGCTACAGCTGCAGGAAGAGGCTGACATCTAATGGGAGTTCAAGACTAACGGGCAACACAGACAGACTCAACAGTGGGGCTGTGGCGATGACTTCTGCATTTCCACTGTACACATGGTAATACGTGTAGTAGGCTCCCTTTCCCAGGTCCACATCTTGATCTGTTGGTTCTCAGTGCTGGCTGCATATATGAATCTCAGGAAGAGGTTTCCAAAGTTACTTGGACCTTGAGATTGTTTTGTTTGTAATTTTGGTGCTGTTTTTACTCTCCTGGGTGATTCTATTGTATTGAAGATTGCTACCTTAGCCCCAAATTCTAAATCCTATGGCTAGGTATCAGCTGATTTATTAGACCAGTAAAGAAAGTATTTTAAGAGTAGGCAAGACTCTGCACTTTATAAATTACCACATAGAAATGACATCTGTGTCTCTTCCTGCTAAGTTGGTTTTACTGAATGTACTGTATTGTTAAATGAGAGTAGGTACAACTTGGTAATGCAAGTTAGGAAACATGAACTTCAAAAGATTTACNAGTTCTTTGGGTTTATAAAAACCCAGTAAGAGGCTAGAGAGATGGCTCTGTGATTAAGAGAATTTTTGCCTTTGCAGAGGACCCAGGTTCAGTTTTAGTACTTACATAGTGGCTCACAATCAGCTATAACTCCAGTCCCAGGACAGCCAATGTCCTCTTCTGATCTCCATGGACACTACATACATGTGGCACAAACATGCAAACATGCAGGCAAACATTCATCCACTTAAAACAAATAACTAAATCGCAAGGAAAACAT
>LZPO01066467.1:22636-41291 GCA_001675575.1 Neotoma lepida | reverse complement strand
CACATGCTCAACTATGTTCATAGCAGCATTATTCATAATAGCCAGAACCTGGAAACAACCTAGATGCCCCTCAACTGAAGAAATGGATCAAGAAAATGTGGTACATATACACAGTGGAGTACTACTCAGCAAAGAAAAACAATGACCGTATGAAATTTGCAGGTAAATGGATAGAACTAGAAAATATTATGCTGAGTGAGGTAACCCAGACCCAGAAGGTCAGACATGGTATGCACTCACTCAGAGGTGGATACTAGATGTGAAGCAAGGGATAGCCAGACTGCAACCGACAGCTACAGTGTATGTTTCTTTAAGTCAGTAGTCTGAGAATACTTGTTAGTTAACAGCAGATGACTAATACAGCAGAGCCAAGAGGGGACACTGGAGTGGAGGTCCAGAGTTGATCCCCGGAACTGGAGGTACCTGGAACCCTGGCAGGCACCACTGGCAGTTTTAATTATATAGAACAAGTCATCCTCTGGTTTAAACAAGTTCATGGGATTTCCTTAAGTTGTGGCCAAAAGAATCCTGGCCAAGATGAGAAGGATGACATAAGCAACAAAGAATCAGCAAAGAGTCTCACAAAAGATTCTTCTGCACATTGCTTNAGTTCCTANAGGGGCTAAGACTACAGGGAGACAGAAGGAGATGTCACCACACCAATGGAATGACAACCAAGACATTAAAGCTACTGCATTAGTCGCACAGTGCAAATGCTCATGGGTAGGTGATACTCAGAGTCATACTGCACGAATGGGCAAAAATGCATGTGAAGGAACCCTCTACAATGATGGACACACTAGAGAGCAGGTCAGAGCTCCTCGCTTCAGAACTCTACTTCTAAGTACAATCTCTTTCCAAGAGCTCTTTAAAATCCATGCACATTTTCTGAACGTTGTTAGCAAGTGATTTCCAAAGGAGTCCACAGTCGATATGCTACCAGAAAACCCGATAACCCTGGGCTTCATTCATCAGCCATTTCACCAGCACCCATAGATGACAACACACAGACACTAACATGGCAGCAGCATTTTCTGTGTTAGCTCTCCACAGGCCATGGCTTGAANACAGTTAGTGTCTTACTTCACAGAGAAGGACCTAAAATTAGAAAGCTGCTGAGGATCCAGGGCTCTGAAAGCCAAAACACAGGTGTGGCACTCAGCACAGGGATCTGCAAAAAGAGAAGTTAGTAAATCCATGCCCGGAGGCTGAGGGAACACTCTCTGCAGCCTTGGCTTGATTTGCAGCTTCCTGGAAAAGTATAATTTGGATTTACAGTCTGCACAGAGGAACAAGAAAACAACCACAATTAAGATGATCAGCTGAAAAAACCGTTCATGTAGCTCAAGTCTAACAATATCATGCTCACGTTTGGAACCACCACCACTTCCAAAACACGATCTACACTGCTGATTGGCATTCTTCAACAAAATGTTGCAAAAAACCAAAACAAAACACATGCCTTCTTCAACTCTTCTTTGATAGGGTGGATTTAATCACTGTCACCATTTTCTGAAAACATTGTCTTTTCCACACTTAGGGGTCTTGGCTGAACCTAACCAATTACATGCAAAAATCTAAGAAATNCAGATCAAAAGGAGGCTGGGGCCAGTCATTAAAACTGTGAGCTCTGAGAAGGTCCTTAACTCCCTGGAGCACATAAAGAACACTTGCCATCCCTGCCCCCACCCCTAGCCTTGCACCTCCCACCAGGTGTGCTGGAGCACTTACAGTGCCATTGCACACACTGTGTGCTTAACATTACATGATCAGCATGCTGCAGACACCTGATGGCAGTCACATGTAGTGTACTCCAAGAGACACTGGGGTGTGATTTCTTAGGGCAAACTTTTAAAGTTACTGCAGCAGCACCCCAAGTTTTAAATGTAGTGTTTGAAGATGAGTGCTTTCCACTTAACTCTAACTCCAATTCTCTCTGTGGCTTTCAGCTACTTCCCAAACCCTATAAACACATAGGAAATGTACTGTTAGGAAAGCTACTTAACTCCTCAGGGATATGCAGATCTGAGAGAGGTCCAGTCACTCCTGAGTGTGACCACTCCCATTTTTATCCACAGAAAACACCCACAACAGTTCTGAGAAGGATGATGAGCGAAAAANGATTTGGTCTTCAGAAAAACCACAGTTCTTTGCTACTCTTGGCCAGAGGGAGGAATGTACAGCATTACATTTTCCACTTAAGAGTTTTCATGGGTGGGTGGGGGTGTTTTCTTTGTCACACCTTAAAAAAAGAAATAGGACAGNAAGAGCAAGAGAAGGATGACTAATGAGCCNATGCTAAATGTGGCTAAAAGTTGCCATCACCTGTGACTGCTGCTTGCCCACTGCTGTTTGGCTCTTGAACACAGGAGTGACTTTTGATTAACTCTTCTTCCAGTAGAGCTCAGGCACTAAGGGCTAGCTGGCAAACACTGAGCAATCTATCGCTCACTCNAAGGCAACTGTCTCCCTGGCTACTCTGTGCACTCAGGGACAGAAGACCTGCAGCACCCAGAAGGAAGCAGAGGAGAGGCGGTCACGAGCCAGCCATTGTATCAGACAAACCAGACAAGACCTGCTCTCAGGAACCTAGCTCTCCATTTTCAAAATGCAGCATCCACTGGAATGATTGTACCACAATTCTTTAATGGGAAAATGCATCTGGCAACAACAAATGTCCATCAACTCCACACCAGTTATTGGTACAAGATGGATGGAAGAGCATTCATTTTTAATTCATGGTACCTTCTTATATATGTAATACAAAAGAGGACTGCAAGTTTACAAAGTCATTTTAGGCTGCCAGCATAGTGCTGAATTATTTAAAACATTATTTAAAACATTTGAAATACACACACACACACACATATACACACACACACACACACACTTCTGACAGTTTTTAAAATACTGTTTGACAATAGCATTTTCAGCAACTGTAAAAGTGTGTGCTGGAAGAGCAGATTATGTGCACACTGTCTTTCATTAACAAGTCCTGGGTATTTTTACCCACAGTGCATCACACCTCACAACTCTGTTTTAAAGAAATGGGCGAAAGGAAGCCTCTGTCCAGAGTTCAAATTACTCAGTATCTATTTATACCTCCTTGTAAGTAAGAGTAACTGGTTTATCGAAGTACAAAAGTTATCCTGGGCAACTCTCCCCAGAAAGGTACAAAACCATGAACTCCCAACTGACACCGGGACTGAGTGTTCTGTGGTGATATTTTATTTGTCTTCCCTAATAAAATTTATCTGAGGGTCAGAGGAAAAACGGGGCTGCCAGCCACTAATAGAAAACAATAGCCATGCAAGTTAGCACACGCCCTTAATCCATTTGGTTCTCTGTGACTCCAAGGTCACATGGGGAACTAGCAGTAGGAGGTGGTGGCACACGCCTTTAATCCCAGTATCAACCTTAGAGTTCTGAAGATCCATGCAGACAAGACAGGAAGTGATGTAGCTTGGGAGGATGGGAAATTAGTTAACAGATAGACAGGTATAAAAGCCAGGTTAGACCAGAAGGCTGTCTCTTTCCTCCGGTTCAATCCTGGGAAGTAGAGGCAGCGTTGGTGAGTGGTGGCTTGCTCCTAATTCCTCTGATCTCTGTCAGATTTTCACCCTTATTTCTTGTTCCGTGTGTTTATTAATAAGACTGGTTAGAAGTTCTTCTTACAGTGTTCTCTGGGTAAGAACTGAACTCACTGAACAAAACCCCAAGTGTAACTCTGAGGATCTGATGGAAACAGCAATTATAACACAGCAGGCACACACAGAGAGTTCTGAAAAATTATCTTCTTCTTTGAATCATGAAAACTCAGTGNGATTTTCTCTTTACAAAAATTCAGGTTTGAATACTCTATGCCTAAGCATTTTAAAACAANGTAAGATGTCTTAAAACAGCAAACTCCATTCTCCTAAAAAAAAATATAGCCCTCTCTAAGATGACCCTGGCTCCTCCCTGTCCAGGGTGACATCTTAGTTTTCAAAACTATTTACTGAAGTTTTCTTCCTACTTTTCTTTTTTTAAGATTTATTTATTTAAACTTTTTGTGTATGAATGTTTTCTTGCATCTATGAGTAGGTAACATGTGCATGTCTGATGCCTGCAAGGTCAAAAGAGGGTGTTGGATCCCCTGTAACTGGTAACAGACAGTTGTGAGCTGCCATGTGGGTGCTGGGAACTGAACTTGGGTCCTCTGTAAGAGCAAGAGTGCTCTTAATGTGCTGAACCATCTCTGCAGTCTGCAGGTCCCCTCCCACCATTCTTATTTTCTTGATGAAAATCTGCCACAGGCTTGTCTACTTAATTAATCTGTTCTTCATTTCTTTCTTTCTTTTCTTTTTCTTTTTTTCCTGAGATAAGGTTTCCTCTGTGTAGCCCTGACTGTCCTGTAGACTAGGCTGGACTTGAATGCCAAGATCCACCTGCCTCTGCCTCCTGAGTGTTGAGTTTAAAGGCATGTGCCACCAGTGCCCAGCGATTAATCTTTTCAAAGGTGTTACTCTTCATTTATCAATTCTATCCTATTTGGCTTTATTTTATTAAATTTTGCCTTTCCCTGCATTTTGACCCATTGTAGCTTTCTATAACGCTCTCTGTCTGCTGCAAAGAGAAGCTCCTGCAATAAGTGATGAGAGCTACACTTATCTGCAGCCATAACTNTAGAATGNAGTTGGGTTATTATGCTGGTCTAGTAAAGCGGTGGTACTAGGTCCTCTTCCAAGATCCATGGCCTCACTAGCCCCTGGCAGTTGGCTAGGCTTCAAGTACCAGGCATGATTTCCCTCCTGTTAAGCAATTAATTCTAATTACACAGTTGTTAGTTATTGCCAAGACGTAAGTGTCACTATTGTACCTTTATGGATATCAAGCCATGCTGGTCATTGTTGTGGCTCACAGGTGTCATAGCTGGGTAGGACTACTGGTTGCTTTCCTTCCTTGGTAGCTTACATAGCACTTTCTGGTACTATGAAATCTAGAGCTCAGGAAGGAGGTTTTTAGGTCAGATCTAGCTCAAAATCTTCCACTTCCTGTGTCTAAAATCATGTGTTGTCTTTAGCAATACGGACTATCCTTCAAACAAGGGCAACAGTCTCAGCCTACATTATCTTGGGAGTCTCTTGGACTACCCTGACCAAAACTTGAAAGGAGGTTTCCCCCTCACTGTTTACCCAGTACCAAGTGGTCAATCTTGAAATCGTATACATACCAGCAACACTAAATGGACTCAGAAGGCTGTATCCATGTAACACATATGCATATATACATGTAACAATAACAAAGAAAAAGAGGCCACGGTTTTTAGAGGGAGTGAGGGGGCAGATCTGGAAGGAATTGGAAGGAAGAGATATTGAGAAAGGTTGGAGGATAGGGAAGGGAGGAATTCGTATAATTATATTTTAACTAAAANGGTGAAAAATTTTTAAAAAATGTCTTTCATAATCAGTCCCATCTCTCTCTTATCTCATTATATATATATATATATATATATATATATATTCCTGTTTGAACTTCTTAAAGGTTTAGTTAGTTACTTTTGAACTTTCTTGCTATATAAAAAGTGTGCTTATGTACTGTCAAGGCCACAGGTTTAAATACAGTTCTCACAAGACATTTGTAATGTCTTTTACTTTTTTTTTTTTACACAGAGACCTAAATTCCCAAGTGATGCGGTGTTCATATTAGTCTGTGTGTTTATATCAAGCATGACCAAGTCACTGTGGTCACCCTGTGAGCANAGAGCATGACCTACAACATTCTGCATTTCATACATGACTGAGGCTGCCTCTGAAGCCTCACCATATGGTCTCTCAGCCAAGGGGGGAAAGGAGGGTAGCTGTTTCCTGGCCCAGGGCAAGCATCCCACCCTGCTCACCTGTTGAGACATCAACTCCTCTAGCTGCTCATCCTGCCATTCCTCAGCTGAATCCCCGAAAGTGCCTTTAGCTTTTCACTGAGTTTTGGATCTTGGGTGTTTCCCTTTAGCCCACTCATGATTTCTAGTTCTGGGTGGCAAATCTGGTTATTTGTACTTTGTTTTGATTTTCATCCTACCAGTGGCTGGCCCACCCCAAACTCTGATTTTATTCAACTAAGATTAATTGTGAAACTATAATGTGCCAATCAATGTTTGAGAAGAAGTGGAGGACAAGACATGATAATGGACTGAACTTCTGAACCGTAAGCTACCCAATTAAATGTGTTCCTTTATAATAGCTGCTGTAGTCATGGTATCTCTTGACAGCAATAGAAACCCTAACTAAGACACCATGAAAGAGAATTTGGGAGGAAAAAAACAAAAGGTTAAAAAAATGATAAAACATATTAATACTTCATCTAAGTTAGCCACTATTAATATTTTGATATGTTTCTCTTTAGCCCTTTATGCATGGTTAGTTTTTACCTTGAAGGAAAAAAACAAAAACAAAAACCAAAGGTGGTAGCTTAGCAATAGAGCACTTGGTTAGCATGTATGAGGCTCATGGTTCCATCCCAGGATGAGAAATATATAAAAATAAAGCTGAAGCCATACTATACACAATGCCTAGTATCCTACTTCCCACCCTTGCTCTGCCATGTGTATTTTCCAAATCCATTAAGCTAATCTCTAACAACATCATTTTAATGGCTGTATAATATTCCATTGTGTAACAATTATTGATTTACCTGCAACTGGACATTTATGTGGTTCCCCATAGTCCATGTCAATGCACGGAATGATATCAATCTTTGTTTGTTGATTGCGTTTATGGTTATTTGTAGTTCGTTCAGATTCTCAGAAATCAAGGGACATAAACCTTTTTCCTGCTCTGGACACTTGCCATCTATATGCTCTGCAGAATGTCCACCCCAGCATGCAATCTACCGGTTCCTATCAATGCCCGGGTCACCAACCCCTCAATAATGCTGATGGCTTTTTTAAACAGCTTATTAACTTACGGAGGAAGCAGGCTTGTTGCTGTAACTTCCCATTACTTAACAAATCAATCTTTATGCCATGCATTTAGTATGCACTGACTTACCTCTGTAAACATCAGCCTTTGTCAATCTGTCTGTTGGGATTTCTCTTGAAGCTCACATGTTGCTCATTATAAAGGAGTCATTTCCTCTAATTTATTTCTAGTGTTTTATTCTTTTAATTTTGGTTTCTAATGAATTTGGACCTGAAAAAAAATCTGTTCCTTTTGTCTACATTTAAAAGTATGTTCATTACTTTTAAGCTTAGAAATGTAAATCCCAGCCTGGCACCAGGAGACACTGGAGCCTTAAGCTAGAAGATGCTGAGTTTGAGGCCAAGGCAAGACCTCCATCTCAGAACTGAAAAGGATGATTTCCTTCACATATTCTTAGGCATTTTCAGATCGTTCTTACCAGATTATCTAAACATCAAAAGTCTGTGAGATCAAGCTCTGGCTTTGTACAAAGAGCAAAACAACAATAACAAAAACAAACAAACAAACAAACAAAAAAGCCCAATCCTTAATTAAGCAGTACTCTTGCTTGTCTGATGATACCTAATGTTACTCTCATTGTGTTCATGGCCTGTTACGTACTAAAAAGATGTGTGTCTTAGAATCAAGGAATTGCTATAATATAAATTACAGCAGTGATATACAATGTTAGAAACACAACTTGTTATTTATTTGACCTGTGTACTATAAATGACTACTATATTAAAACACTCTCCTTTTGAATTCAGAAGGGAACAATGTCCATTTAAAAAGAGATAAATTAGAATCAAATTATTTTCTCTCATATAAGCTAATGAGAATCCAACTTTAAATGGAAGGAACGTTTATGTGGTCTGCAGCCTGTTCTCAGCTGTTATCACAGAATAATTGATGTACTAATGATTTCAATTCATAGCACCGTCTTCATTTTGCATAATTCGAACCAAATCTGAATATAAATGACAAACAGTCCTCTTGCCTGTTTAGTATCCATGACCTCTAACTAAAAATCACTTAATACTGCAGGAAGGGAATTTAGCATATATAAGAAATACTTATTTTGAAACATTCCTCCTCATGCAGAAATGGAAAGAATTAGGTAAAAATATCAGCAATANCTGGACTATGATTTATCATCTTATTTTTTGAGAATGAATATTTAATTATAAAACAATTATCACCAATAGTGTCTGCTGAACGAAAATCCAAAAAGGCCAAAGCTTAATACATTTCATTATATTTCCAATGAAGAAAATATTCTATGGAAAATCAAGTCACAGTAATAACTACATTTGTAGTTAAATTTCCTGTTTAAAGATCACCCTGTTTTATNTGGCTGATGGTGGGTTGACCACACTCCAGTGGATGGCCACACTGGATAAATAAGCAGCATAAATTGGACTCAGTGGGTTATTTCAAGTAAGGACATACAGTTGGGAGGAGGTGGAGCTAGGGAGTTAGGAGGAGGAGTGTGAGGTGAANATGATCAAAATGCATTGTATGCATGTGTGAGATTCTCAAAGAATTAATAAAATATTAACTATATCACCTATCATATGTAGAAACATATTTCAAGGGGGCTGCTCTGTTGTATCAGGTGCAGGTATTGCCTGCTGAAGCAGGAAATACATGACCTTTTTTTTCAGTTTTCAAAAAAATCGATCTTTTATAAATAATCTGCAACCATCATTACCTATGACATCTAACACGGAACACCGAAGCCTCCCAACTGTCACCAGGTCACCAGAATGGCTCGTTAACAAGCCTGTTTAGTTAGGTATAGACTGAGTAGGTGTTTCCGTCCATACAGCAACAATCGTATCACAGCATGATGGCCAATTAGTTCTGAGCTCCATAGTGAATGTTATTCCAGACAAGCCCATGCTCAACTAGACAAACAGCTGCTTCCTGATTCTACCCACTGCTTACTGTTCTTCTGGGCTGGCTGACTGGGGAAACCTGACCNGTTTACAGATAGAAGGAGTCTTCCAAAGCTCGCATGCTCAGGATAGTACAGAAATTTTTCATAGGTGTATTTCCATCTCCATTTGTAATAGATTTTTAAACGGAACCACGGCAGGTCTGTCCAATTACATAGGACAATATGGATTCNTGTTACTAAATTAAAACTTGCTTAAAAGTCATGTGATGTGGCTGATGGAACATGGCTTCTGAGTCACACAAAGACAGATGAGAGTAAATGTTCACACACAGATGCTCAGAAATGGTACTTCCTAAGCCTTCATTACAAAATAAGTAAAACCATCATCACGGGCAACAGGAGCCACGNTGGACCAGCTGTGTCTTTGTGAAAGTGATATAAATGAAGCCTGATGGGGAGTGCCTGAAGACAAGAGCCTTGAGAGATAATTAGGTTTAGATGGGGTCAGGGAGGGTGGGGCCTTGAGCATGGGATAAGCACTCTTGTACTAAGTGACACCAGAGTGTTTACAAATGTCTATGTCCCTGAGTCTCTTCTTTCTCCTCACTCCTTCTCTTCCTTTCTCNCCCACCTTCCCTCCACACTCCTTCTCCANCTTTGTTCCTCTCCTTTCCCCTTACCACTTTCTTCACTTGTTACATGAGAACCAAGGACACATCAAGAGGTAGCCAGCGACATACCTAACTAGGAACTGTTTTCTGGCACCTTATTCTCAGATCTCTCAACTATGCAGAACAGATCTCTATGGTTTAAGTCACACAGTCCATGATATGTTATGGCAGCCAGAGCTGACTTGGCTGACTGAAGTAGAGATGTTAGTTAACAATGAAGTGCCAAGACCGCTCACCACTTCTAGCTAACGCGCCTCTT
The DNA here is from genome assembly GCA_001675575.1 of Neotoma lepida. Classification (NCBI taxonomy): domain Eukaryota; kingdom Metazoa; phylum Chordata; class Mammalia; order Rodentia; family Cricetidae; genus Neotoma; species Neotoma lepida. The sequence continues at coordinate 31,526 of LZPO01066467.1, read as the reverse complement.
AGAGTTTATATATGAAGTGTCACTCCAAAAGGCTCACCAGTGAAGGTCTTGGTCCCCAGATGNTGGTACTATCTGAGGAGGTTCTGGAAACTTTAGAAAATGGGGACTACCTGGAGGAAGTGAGTCTCCAGGGGCATGTCCTTAAAACTATGTCTTGTCTTGCCCCAACCCTCACTTCCTGTTATCATGAATTGAGAGGCACCATAGTGCCATAAGCACCTGCTGCCATGATATTCAGCTTCACGTGGGCCAAGAATCAATTGAGGCAAGTATCAGACTGAACCCATGAGCCAGAGCAANTATATCCTNAAGTTGTTTGCCAAGCATTTTGTCACAGAAATAATAAAGCCAACACAGTGACACAGTACTAATAAAATGATAATTATAGGCAGAACTGGGTGTGTGGAACATAGGATCTTTTTTGTACATTTTTTGCAAATTTTCTATCAGTTTAAAACCATCTTAAAACAGAACAGATTTAAAATACTTAATGAGGCCTATGTCTTTAATTTCTACCTCAAACCAAGTTATANCTTTATTTTCAGTATAAAAGATTTCCTGGAGCAGAGGGGAGATGGCTCAGTTGTTAAGAGCACTGGCTGCTCTTCCAGAGGACCTGAGTTCAGCTTCTAGCACACATAGGGTGGCTCACAACTGTCTGTAACTCTAGTTCTAAAGGATTCAACTTCCTTTCTGGGCTTCACAGGCTCTGCATGNATGGTGCATTTAAACACATACAAGCAAAACACCCATAACATAAAATAAAAAACAACAAAAACTCCATATTTTCTGTTCAGTCAATCAGTAAAGGCAGCTGCTGTTTAACCATTTGAGTTTGATTCCTGGGACCCACATAGTAGAGGAAGAGAACTGGCTTTTAAGAGATGTCCTCTGACCTACACATACACAAACAAATCAATAAACAAACACACAAACAAAATGTAAAACAGAAGGGCATCTTGGGTTTTCTTACCACTCACTACTGACATAAACAATCACAACCTCTTGAAATCATTTAAGGGGACACAAGAGAAATCACAGACAAGGAAATACCATCCAGGGAAACTACTCTATGCAAGTATGCCAGGCTTGAGAGCCAAGACTTGTAAGGCAGACTGACAAATACTGTCACTTGTAATCTACATCAGACAGTAATACCAGTCGGTAAAACTAGTAAATGGGAAAACAATTTGAAAAACTGCAGTAGAAAGCATTAACTAGCCATTAAAGCTGAGGCTTCTGGAGTTTGGTGATTACATTAAATGTAGAAAATATAACTGTGCACCAAGGGCCAGGGGTATGCTATAGCTGTAGGATAGGGTTTATTTCTGGATGGACAATGATGGGTAACTATCTTAATTATCATACATGTTATGCTTAATTTTTCTGCAGTGAATATGTTAATCTTTCAATTAGAACATGGAAAANTGGAAAAACGGGCACCTTTTCATTTTATTGTTCATTCATTTTCAGCTTATTTATAACAAACAGTGTGTATGGGGGGTGTACGTGTGTGTAAAAGAGAGGAGGGGGAGGGAGGGAGAGAAAGCAGCCACTGCCATAAGCTCCTACTGCCTCCATGTTCAGCTTCAAATGTGTGTGTGCACGTGTTGTATACGCACTTTCTTGTGTGTGTGTGTAAGTTCATGTAGAGGCCAGAGTCGACATCCTCCTCGATCACACTCCACCTTATGCTTTGAGACAAGGCACCTCATGGATCCTAGAGCTTGACAATTCAGCTAAAAGAGCTGTCCAGNGAGTTCCAGGGACCCCCCTCTTTCTGCCTCCCCAGAGCTGGAGTTACAGACATGCACCAATGAACCCAACATTTTTTTCAATTATTATTGTGTGTATGATATGTGTATGTATGAAATGTGTGCATACATGCCATAGTGCACACATGGAAGCCAGAGGACAACTTTCCAGACTTGGTTCTGTCCTTCTGCCTTGTTTTGGGGGCAGATTTTCTCTTACTTCTGACACAATAGGTACGTCTAGCTGACTGGTGAGTTTCTGGACTACTCTTCCGTGTCTGCCTCCCACCTCGCTGTAGGACTGTNGGATTACAGATGAGCACCACCACATCTGACTTTTTATGCGGGCTCTAGGGACTGAACTCTGGTCATCAGGTTTGAGAAGCAGGTGCCTTTGCCCACAGAGCCATCTCAGGGACTCCATGTGCCAAGCTTTTTACCTGGGTGTCGGGGATCCAAATCTATGTCCCCATGCTTGCATGGCAAGCACCTTACAGACTAAGCCATCTCTCCAGAAACAAGTGATTTTAAGAGGAANGTTTACACTGAATCTCAGCAAACAGCAGCTAAAGGCAGCTTAGCAGTCAGGTTCAACTGTCTTCCCTGCATGGAACATGCCTGACTTCTACCAGATCTGCAGGAATAGGTAGATTAGAGTCCAGCTGCTCTGGCCTGGGCTGGGCCATCTCTCTTTCCACAGGCTTGGGATCCATGGCCGGGGCGATGACTTATATGCCACCTCTCTCTCAGTGAGTTCCAACTGCAGTGAGAGGGAAAATAATCATGCTTCAAANTTTTTCTCACTATATAAAATCCATCTCAAGGGAGTCTTGGTTTGGGNTGAAATAATGTTCCCACATTAAGTTCTGTCCAACTGGAAGCCCTCCTGGAAGGCAGGGTGAATCTGCCAACTCCTTTATGGGAGCACATAAGACAAAATGGGAGAAATACATAAACAGACATCCAAGGAATACAGAAGAAAAACTTCACCTACTCCACAAATCTTCTCAGAACAGTTCTGGAATGCTGATTTGAACTAAACTCCAAGAGGCTGAGAAAACAATTTCCATGAAATGAAACAGNANGCCATCCTTCTTCTACATGTATGTGCTGTCTAAACTCACTAGAAAAATGCAACAGCAGGGCTGGGAGATGACTCAGTGGCTTAAAGGCTTGTCGCGCAAGCATGAGAATCTGAGTTTAGAACACCGAGATCCATGTAAAATGCCAGGTGGGCTGCATATGTCTTTAATTCCGGTGGCGGAGATTTAAGTTGGGAGGAGCTAGCCAAGCCTAGCTAAGTCAGTGGCTATAGATACAGTAAGAGAGATCAAAAAAATAAAAAGGGAAGACACCTGATACAAACCTCTGGCCTCCACACACACATAGAAAGGAAAAAGGAAAAAAGAAAAATGCAGTAGCCTCAGTCAATGTAAAGATAAATATGTGATCCTACATTATAAGCAGAAAATGANAATTATTACAGAAACACGCTTATCCTGGATGATAAATAAATGCACGCCCCCATACACAGGCCACTCTGTGCTAACAAAAGGATGGTACAAATTGAGTGATTTCTTGAAAAGCAGTGTAAGCCATCCTTGAAACTCCTCATTCCCAGACAGCAGGCTGTGGTCATNTTAGGGAGCTACATGAGCATTGACCAAAACCTGAGAGAATAAGATGCATTCTGGGGCTTTCACCTGGCAGGCTGCTCGTGTTTAAGGGCTTCCTCTGCAAAGCTGGATTGGTTCAAATNTGGCTGGACTGGACGTTTACCACCTGCTTGTTTGCTTATACAAACCCCTCACGTATGTCTCAACTCACTGTCGAGTGGTTTTTGTTCATTTTTTACTATCTTATTGGAAATACTCTTCAGGAAATTTACAAGGAAACGTGACACTAGCATCAAGGGACTGTGTAAACCTTTATACTTCTTTTTCTTCTTTGCTCTCTATAGCCCTGTGTATTTTCCAAATGAGGTATGTTAAAGACTTTGCTTACAACTGAACAACTGCTAATAGTGTTTCTGGTTTAGGTGAGGTATGAATCACACATTTCACACACAGACAGATCTTGAAAGTTGGTGGTCATTAAGAAACTCTGTGGACAAACAGTCCTTGTCTTAATAAACACAATAGTCTAGAAATCTGTAATCACAGCCTGTTCTTCTCATGGTCACCAATGTCCTGGCAATTGAATGTGCTCTTCCATCACAGACATAGACAGACTGACACTACTCCTATATTTTCAACTCTAGTTGAAATTAGTGTTGGATATAAAACAGAACTCAAAAATTTTACAGCCTATCACATTAGTATAACAGACTTGACTGAGCACCCATACATAAAACTGAAACCAAAGTCCTTTGAAATAGTATTTAGCCAGACTACCTACACTCATCACTGACTCCAACTCTTCCTTCCTCTCTGAGACCTCTCCCTCTCTTCCTTCTGTCCTTCCTTCTTTCTCTGCCCACAGGCTGAAACACAGGCTGGCCTAGAAGGCAACAACATCTTTGGGATCTTCTGCTTCCATTGTTCTGGGAACTGAGCATGAGCAGCCATGTCCAGCCACAACTTTTCAAGGGTTCAAATCCCAGTGGAAACTGTTGCTTTGAAGCCTTGCCATGAGACTCACAGTTCCACACAAGCTCAATATGGATCTGTCAAAGTCTCTTCCATTCTTCATTTTCGCTCCGATTTTTCCCTCGCCAACTTCTCAAGGCGCACCCTCCTCATTCTCTCTTCCTCTATTTTATTTTATTTCATTTCATTTCATTTCATTTCATTTCATTTCATTTCATTTCATTTCATTATTTCATTTCATTTGACTCACTGCTGATGTCACGCCTGCAGAAAAACCGCAACATAGCATGGCACAGAACCAACTGTCTTCTTTGACTCAGATTCTGTGGGTCAGGTATCCAGAAAGAACACCAAGGAGTGGCTGGCCTCTATTCCACATTCTCTATAGCTACAGCATGAAAACCTGAGGCTGCAGCTAAAGTNAAGGGCTCATAAACCTGGAATTGACACTGTTGGTGGCTGGGACTAAGGAAGTTACATTTCTTACATGGAATCCAGGAACAAATATTTTCACNCATAAGGTTAAAAAACAACAACAACAAAAAAGCTGTGACCTCAGCATTATACTTAAGCTGTGTTTTATTGAACAATGTGTCAAAACTCTACCAGTCAAAAGCTAAGAGAACTCACCTTCACCTCTTGGAGACTGAGTGGCCTAATTATAAAAGGACAGATGAGACAGGACACACTACATATAGTTACTTTCTAAATTGTCACCCCCAACCTCATTCTTAATTCCAGAGGCAAAGATCTAACAATCTACTAAGTAGCTAGGTCCCTGTGTGTCAACTGGCACTTCAGATAAGATCTGTCCAAACTCAACTCGCCCTCCTCTCCTGGTCCCTCCCTCTTTCACATAAAATGCAAATGAAATTCACAATTTGGTGAGAAACTTGGAGGAGCTGTAGTCTGTTTGTCCAATGGGACACAGGTATATTATACAGTCCGTGTTAGTAATTAGAGGGACAAGAAACTGCTCCCTGGACAAGAAGCTGTTAGTTGTTTAGGGTGACAGTTCTTAATTTTACATTCCATGCCTCTGTTGCCTCCTACTTTAAGTTCTCTCAGAAAGATTCTCCTGCCAGGGTTCTGCATCCGGGGTTTTCATTTCACACAAGCTACGGAAACTTAGAGGAACTAGTATTTGAAAGAACATACTTTGGGGAACAATGCCTGCTTTATCTCCAAGGATGTGCCAGAGTCTTCCATGTTTCTTGATTTAAGTCTAGCTATTTCCTTTGAGAAGGGAAGCATGCCTCATCCTGCCTTATTTCCTAATACTGAATACCTACATCTTCCCCTTCATATGCCTACATGCCCCGCTCTGTCTTAGTTAGGGTTTCTACTGCTGCAGTTAAACCCCATGACTAAAAAGCAAGTTGGTGAGAAAAGCATTTATCAGGCTTACACTTCCACATCATAGACTATCATTGAAGGAAGCCAGGACAGGAACTCAAACAGGGCTGGAACCTGGAGGCAGGAGCTGATGCAGAGACCTTGGAGTGGAGCTGCTCACTGGCTTGCTCCTCATGGCTTTGTTCAGCCTGCTTCCTTATAGAACCCAGGACCATCAGCTCAGGGATAGCACCACCCATAGTGGGATGGGCCTCCCTATTCCAGCAGATAATTAAGAAAATGTCTTACAGCTGGACTTTATGGAGCATCTCCTCAATTGAAGTTCCNTCCTTTCAGGTAACTCTAGTTTGTGTCAAGGTGACAGAAGACCAGCACACCCTCCATATACATATACCTTCCTTCCATATGAAGCTCTCATTCATCAAATCACAGCTAAATTCTACTTTCACTAGACTAAAATGCCTGTCTTCTCTTTCCTTTCAGTTAGCAGCTCTTACCAATCAGGAAGACCCTATGGGGAAGGGAACAGTGTTGTGGTTTAAGTCAACAATGGAAATGGACCCAAAAGCACACACACAAGGTGTGGGGGAGCAGTCCTCCAGGGCTCCTTTACTCAGGATTTAGTTCGTAACTGCTAGGGGTCACAGCCTTTTACAATTGAGACATTGAAGTATGAGGCCATGCACCTGCCAGAGCTGGAGGGGTCCTGACCATGTGCCCACACAGACATATAGTTTGGTAAAATTTGTGAATGAGATACCTTAACCACAATCAGTTAACAGTCCTGTCTCTTTCCATTTCAATCTCCCCTNGGCCACACTTCCTCCCGCATCAGATGGGGACAGAGCAGTCACAATTTGAGGACTTCAGTNAAGTGGAAGCTGAGTTAAGAATACACTTAGATTGGGTTCAGTAAAGTATATATATGTGTGGACTATTGTCACTTTCGTGTAATTAAGTCAGTTATTACAGTGCAAAAATGGCCTCCAAAAATGGTCCTACTCCCCACTGTGTATGCTCACTATGGATGTTAACAGGAAACACAGGTGTGGCTGTCACATGGCACAGTTATGTAACCCACCAGCTTAGCAAGTATTAGCAGTATAGTGATCATCTCAGAGTTAGAACTCAGNGCCTGCAAAACTCTTCCACTTGCATGTAAAGTCACAAACAGACACCTGTGCTGGTTAGTTTCTGTCAACTCCACACTAACTAGAGTCACCTGGGAAGAGGGACCCTCAACTGAGGAAATGCCTCCACCAGATTGGCCTTCGGGTATGTCTGTCGGGCATTTTTTTAAATCGATGACTGATGTGGGAGGGTTCAGCTCACTGTAGAATTGGTGCCACCCCTGGGCAAGTGGGTCCCTGGTGTATAAAAAAGCAGACTAAGTCACTGGGAACAAGGCAGTGAGCAGTGTTCCCTCCTGGCCTCTGCATCAGTCCTGCCTCNGTGTTGCTGCCTCAAGCCGGCTTCCATCACTGATGGACTGTAAACTGTAAGTAAAATGGACCTTTTCCTTCTTGAGTTGCTTTTGGTCATGGTCTTTAACACATCAGCAGAAACCAAACAGAATGATTGTCGAGACAGAAATTAAATAGAAGTTCCCCTATGTCAAAACATACTTGACAACGTGGCACAAACCATTATAAATGTTCCAGTTTTGGTCTCAATTTTGGTAATCANANAAATACACTAGGGACTCCACCCAGGCAAAACTGTCTTCAAGGTATATCACAANCTATAAACAGGAATAAGCGGCAGCATCATAGACTCCCGGGAACAGAATTTACAAGGAAAACTGTACACTAAAAGCATTATTTAAGTGTTTTAGTGACTTGACAATCAGCACAAAGTAGTGGGATCAGTGAAGAAACCAAATCTCACATTACACCACCAGAGAGAAACGACAGCATTCGAGTCAGTCAAACAACATCTGATAGTGGTCAGTGCGAGCACGTGCACGCACACACACACACACAACTAGAAAAGCACAGGATTTGATGATTTGCACATGAAAACAGCCTGATAGAGGCTTTCCCAGACTGGACAATAACCCAACGTTACATGATGGGTTATGAAAGACTGTTCTCTGAACTAGTTAATAAAAACCTGAGTTTGCAACACCCTGATGTCCTCACTCAAGAAATGCAAGCCCCAGATAATTTTCCTAGGAAGAGAAAAACAAATTCTATAGCACAAACCTGTGTGGGAAATGCTCCAGGTGGGCCTGGGAATTATATTCTGCTACTTTTCTGGATTTCGACGTGCTTTTCAATATAAATCAATTGCTAAATTGTGATTTCTTTCCTCATTTAGTTTTCGTTTTCTTTGGTATCTGACCCCTCCCTCTCTCCCATCCTTCCAGGATTAACAGAATAAACTTGATGCCCACAAAATTAAATNCGCTCTTGATGAAACATTCATCTTCCTCANTCCACAGATGAGAAAATGAGGCACAGAGAGGTTGTAGGATTTTCCTGAGGGCACACAGCTAGAATGGAACTGCTGTCCTGTCCTCTGCTTGGCCACTCACTGGCCATCTCACTCTAGGTGCTGTTTATTCCTCTTAACTTCGGTTTCNTGCCTAGCTTTCTGCAGAGATTCATAATCTATGCTGGAAGACAAGCCTTGCCATCAGATCCCCTTTACGTACATCAATAAGATGCTGGTAGGGGGCCTTAGGTGGGAAAGAGCAAGAACCTCCTCCGGGGACCTACCCTTCCCACCCATGCTGAGCTGCCTTGGGAGCAGTGACACCTCTTCAAACAAGCACAGGAAGTGACAAGTGTGAAGCTGAGCAGGCAGGAGCAGGGACACCATGTAAATGAGTGTGAGTACTTCCCTCTTGGGGGTCAAGTTCACCCCCTGCACCAATGCCTATTGGTCACCTTTTCTGGACACTTTCCTCCATACCTCTGAGAGTACCTGGGGGCCGTTACCATCCATGGCTTTATGAAACTCAGAGAAGGACCAAANGTTTGCTGTGAGGAACTTTTTCTCCCTCCCATACCCAGGACAGCCCACATAGATCTAACAAAAAAAGCAGGCTTTGTTCTAAAGACTCACCGTGTTTCCCCAATGAAAATTCTATCTGACAACCACCAGAAAGTTCACAATGGAGGGCACCGACAGCTTGGGGTTCTCCCGTCCTTTTTTTTCTCTCCTATTTGTGTCCCCCCCACACACAAG
>LZPO01066467.1:0-22256 GCA_001675575.1 Neotoma lepida | reverse complement strand
GACTCATTAGAGGATAGAAGTTTAAGCACCGGAGGGGGTGATTTTCATATGAATGTTGAGTGCTGTTAGGCACAGACAAGAGCCTATTGGGTACACAGAAAACCAACTCTCAAAGGAGTGGAGGAACTATGAGTGACAGGTAGAGAGGGGCTGTTCAGATAAGAGAATGACATTACTAGACCCTTTTCAAAGAAAACTTTGGAGATTTTTTTGGGGCTGTCTTCCTTAACTGTCACAAATAGCAATACAATTGGAAATGAGTGGTGTTCAGTGCCACATCTGTGCCATTTATACGCCAGCTGCCAATGGCTGCCATGATGGAGAATTAGCATTAAAGAAGGATCCAAGTTACTAGGTCACCACACAACACAGGGAGCTTGTTCGTAAATGAGACACAGCACCCAACAAGTCATGCAAATCAAAACCAAAATAAAAGCTCCTAGCTGAACAAAAATTAAATAAATGAATAAAATCCTTCCTCTTTCTTTCTTAATTTTGAAATCTCCTTCTGTGTAAACAGTGTCCAGGTCCCTATAGGAAAAACAAACAAGCCGTATTTCCAGTTGCATAACACAGACTGTGTGAACTGAAGCTGGGGGAAAGAGATGGGACATATAACAGGATTCATCCTCCTTTGTCCAAACAGCAGGGAAAGAACCAAAGTTGGAAAGTTCAGAGTGAATAGGTGGGAGTTAGGAGGTGAAATCAGAATGAGTCTAGTGTCTACTGGGAGCTATTTATCAACCTCCACATCTCTATGTCGTCATTGGTCCAGGAAAATCTTATCTGGATTAGAGGTCCAAATGGTAGTTCTTGGAGCCCCGAGGTTCTGCAGAGGGGCCTCTAAGGAAGCCACATTAACAAAGGAATAAAGACAAAGTAAATAGAGTGGGGCCTACTGTTGTGGGATATTTTGATCGCACTGTGACACTCACAAGGCTGAAAATAAAGTTTACTTTGAATTAGAGGGCAGAGCTACCTACTAGCTGATCGAATTAGCCATAGAGGTTTTGGAGGACTGAGGACATATAGAGAGGCACAGGAAGCACTAGGGCTGGGGTTAGAAAGATTCTCAGCCTTTTTGGATTGAGGAAGGAGAGAGAGAGNGGGGGGTCACTGGTCACTTTTCCACTGCTTCTCTGGTCATTCAGATTCTTACCCCAATATTTGACTCCCGGATTTTTATTGATAAAGAATAATTAGATAAATGCTGCAGCCTACAGCTGCCTCTCTACTCCAAATGTTCAGAGTTTGATCGTTTTGTTGTAGTCTTGTTTTTGAAACATGTAGCTGATGTTGGCTTCTAACTTGCAATCCTCCTGCCTCAATCTCCTAAGTGCTGAGATTATAGCCTGAACCACTACACCCAGCAGATTTCATCCATTTACTGTGTAAAAATTTTCTACTCAAAGAGTTTCTTACCAAGACAATTTCTAGCTTAACACGGCCCCAAAGCATTAGACCAGAGTGCATGGTATTTTTTTAATCTTTCTATGTGGTTTATCTATGTGGTTCTCTAGAATATTGTTACTAGAATTCACTACTGACTGGTTAATATTGATCCTTAAGTCTGTACACTAATACTCTTATTCCTAGGTACAAGGGAAGAAACTGAAACTCCTAAATTACACAGTACAGTAGCTGACAGGATTTAACCCAGGAAATGTCTAATATCAAAATTGTGGAACTCAAATCTGTTTTCACAGTTAAAAAATAAACTTCATTGTAAAAAAGTAACTTTTGTTTTTGTCTTAGTTTTTGAGACAGAGAGTTTCTCCATAACCCAAGTTGACCTCAGATTCCTAAATGCTGGGGTTATAGGCCAACACCACATAAAAAATAAGCTGTTCCCTCTATTATTTGGACTCCTTCTCCACAAGGATCATCAAGTTCCTCATGTTTATTCTCTGAAGTAAAGACTTACCCTGTGGTGCAGAAGTGAATGGCCACCAGCTCTGCCCAACAAGCAAATCTGTTGGGGACGGGAAAGCCCAAAATCTTGACAAAGCCGCCAGGGCAGTAATGGTTGCTAAGAACTTTCAAGGCAAACAAAACTCCTAGAAGAGAATAAAGAACACACCACCATCAACAATTCCAATGCAGAAAGAATCATTGGGCACAAAGAAAACTAAGTATGAAAACCATTACTTATTATTACATCGAACTTTCTACTCTGAAACACACTCAGTGAGCATGGCAGTCAGATGCTTCGATGGATCCCAACATGGAAGTTCAGACTGTTTCCAAGTATAGGACATAGAAGGTGGGAATGGGCCACCAGCAATGGTATCAAATGCCAGGGACCTGTCACTTTAAAGCAGCTAATTTTATGCTATATGGGTATGAACAATGAACAAATACCAGTAACACGTATTCCTGTAGGCTCTATGGAAAAACAGTGAAAGCAGGGTGTACGTCCTCCTGTGGAGCTGGAGTTATAGATGACTGTGAGTCACCTAACAAGGGTGCTGGGAATCCAACTTGGGTCCTCTGGAAGAGCAGTACATGTTCTTAACTGCTGAACCATCCCTCCATCATGGCTGGATATTTATTTTAATGACTTCTTAAGAAGCACAAGCAACATCGTTCTCTCAGTAGCCTTGGACCAATTCAGTTCTCCCCCTTATATGCTTATGAGTCCTACGAATAACTGTGGGAGATATCAGGTACAACCTGCTAAGATAAAGGTGGCACAGGTTGTCTTCTAGGCTCGTCCTCTGGGAGCTCCTCTCATCCTTGGGTGTACTGGGGGAAAGGAAGACTGACTTTTAGAGCTTTCATCTGCAAAAGGATATCTCCAGTCAAGACCTCATCTGCCTTGGGAAGCCTTCTGAGCCTTGAGGACCAGGTCACCGCAGTGAACCCCAGGTTTATGTAGCTCCTTGATTGCCTAAATGTTAAGTATTCCACTTGCTTAGTGTTAGCTGTTGCATACAAGTGTATTACGCCTCACTGGACTCAAGACAAGTTGGTAACCTGAGCCTGCCTCACAGGCATACTCAGTTTTCGAGAACACTCTTTTGTAAAGACACCCATGAGTCCCTCNATAGCATTACCATGAGGGAGCCAGTTGCACACTTCCAGTACTATAAAACCATCTTCTAGCAGGCCNTAATCCTAAGTGCCCAAGAATTCAGATGCAGCATAATGTGGGACAGCCTAAATGATGCCTTCTTATACCCCAGTCAGTTTGCTCTTCAAGATGCAGGCCCCAGCAGCTGTTACCCACTCAGGATCCTGTCCCCTTATCAACTATGAAAGGAAACAGGCAACCTCCCTCATGGCCCTCACAAGTATTTCTGAGAATGCACCCACCTTACCTGAGAAACCAACAGCACAGTTCCTTCTGAAGTCAGGCTGATTCATGAATTCAGCAAGAGCGAACTGCAACAGCAAATACACCACCCCTGTGAGTAGGGAGAATGTGATGATGACGTAGGCAAACCATCTGCTTCCCAGTCTTCTCTCCAGCTTTATTCCTTTCCAGAGCATGGACACCATGTTGAAATACAAATGCCAGTCATCTGCATGGTGCAGGGGAGAAAGCAGTAAACGCTGCCAGTCTTTTTGCTGGTAACACTTTTCCAGGCTGATGCAGGAATGGTACAGGGGCTTCAAAGGATTCAGGAAGAGGAAGACGTTGAGAGCTAAGGTTGCCAGGGTAACAGGTGGAATATTGTTGATCCCAACATGGAACACTTGAGAAAGTAGCATGAGGAGCCCAACGTTGATCCCTCTTGATCTCCGCTGCATGACTGGATATCAAGAGCACAGATAGGGAACTGTGCTCAAGGACTAGGAACCCAGGAAGGGACAAGGAGAGCAGCACCTGAAATATACAGCGCACGTGAAGCCCATCAGCTGAGAACTGTGTGTTGCTAGGACACTGGCTGGAAAAGGAGCACACACTGGCACATCCCGCTTCTCATCCCAACAGACATATTTACTTTTACTAACTTCTTTCACATTCTAAAATTGAAATTTTATCCCAGGTCCCACTGGACTTAAGGACAGATGAGCTGTCCCTGACCAATATGGTCATGAACTTGTAATGTGTCTTCCTTATTAAATTAGTTAGTTAGTTAAATAAATCAAAAAGTAGGTCTGGTGACCTAAGTTTGATCATTGGGCCCACAAAAAGGTGGAAACCCACCTCCACAAGGTTGTCATCTGACCTACACAGATGTACTGTGGTATGCACACCCACAATACACACATTATATACACACACAATAATAGGAATAGTAATAATAATAGACAAAAGACAAGGGCTAGGGAGAAGGCTCAGTGTGCAAAGCTTGCTATGTAAACATGAAAACCTGAATCCATCCAATTATCCAGAGTGAGGACCAACATCTGAGGTTGCCCTCTGACCCCCACATGCAAGCCATGTCACATGTGCCAGCACTCACACATGTAAAGTCATANACACATCATATACATGTACACATACACATCACACACACACACAAGCACACATCATATACACATAAAAAAGGTAAAAAAACGACAACTTGGACAATGACAATCAACCTACAAAGACAGTAGGCAAACATTAAGTAATTTTAATCAAATCTTTGCCGAGTCTCTTTATCTCTTCTATTATTTTTAACAGAAACACTCAAAATGCCAAAAAGTAGGTTTGTGAGCATATTATGGTCTAACTCAATTTTCATACTACCAGGTGTCAACTCCCTAAATTCTTATTTGCCATAAGTTTTTAAAAACTTATCTGTGTGCCAGATCCTACACTGAAAAACACAGTCCTTGTTTAATAAGCTCACTTGTCACCAAGCAGTAAACCAACCACTGCCACAGGATGTTGTAAGCACAGAGAGGGAGCCCAAGAACACAGGCACGCAATTCCGCCGAAGGTGGTGACAGACAGGACAGACAAGACTACTGCCTGTTCATTTGAGTACACTGGAGTTAGTGACAAGGAGGATTCTGTGAGTCAGAGGTCCTCCACTTCACCCTCTAGACTGAAGCTGGCATTGTGACACGCTGTGGATGACAGAAAGCAGAGGGGCGGAGAATACAAGAAGCCCAACCTAGCTCTGAGATGTGCTGCAGGTGTCTTTTCCTGTGTGGCCTAGAGTCTGAGCTAGTTGGCACAGACTCTTGTCCTCCAATGGTCCCGGCCACTGATCAGCTAACCGTGAGACATAAAGCTGCCTAGCTGACAGAGATGTAAAGCAGAGGCCAATGAGCCCATCCTAGTTTGAACCGTAGAGAGGTAAGTCCTCCAGTGGTTTGATAAGCACAATTACTAATACAGAAGGTATTGACTTTGGAGAGGGATTGGTTCTTGCTCATGAGAGGACGGAGTCGGGGTGGGCAGAGACAGGCTAAAAATAGGTCCATAAAAAGGATCAAGAGTTTGAAAGGAAGAACAGAAATTGGGGGGTGGGGAGTCAGGTAGAGATACAGAAAAAACAGGCAGAGATGTTGACAGATGTTCAGAAAATGTTCATTTACTGGTGTGTGTTTTCGTATGGAGATTTCTCAGCTCCNAGCTCCAGGTAGCAGTAACTGAGCATGCTAGACAATGCATGGGCTTTATAGAGATGATGGAACTATATTTTAATTTAAAGACATTAAAATACTTAAAGAAAAAACCCATTTTAAAAAAAAGCTTCTACTTAGGAGTGCCTTAAGGAGACCATAGCTCTAAATAGGAATAACTAGTAAAGTCTCAGGAGGTGCTGGGAAAGTGCTAGTATTTTCATTTCTATAGGGGTCATATCACTTATGTTGAAGTAAGTCCAACCAAAACCAGTTTCTTATTCTTCTATTATATTATATAATGAATTTTAGTCATCTTCACATCATCCCCCCAACTCTCCCACTGGCACCCTTCTAAACAAGTTCCCCCTCCCCATGTACATTCATGTTTTCTTCTTGTGAATTTAGAATTACTTGATGTAGTGTGGGAGAAAGCTATTGAGTGGAGCAAGGGCCACTTATCTGTGGCTACATCACTGAAGAAAGTGATATATCCTGCCTCCTAAGCTTTGATTGCTGATAATCCTTTGGGGAAGGGTGTGGCCTCACTGGTTCCTACTTCATCTATGATGAAGTGTTGATGGGCCCAATCTTGTACAGATTTTGTGTAGAGAACCATGGCTGTAGTGAGTTCATGAGTGCAATGGCTATGTCATGCCCAGAAGACATCTTTTTACTGCACATCCCCCTCCCCATTCTCATCTCTTATATTCTTTCCACTCCCTCTTCTGAGATGTCCCCCGAGCCTCTGAGGGTGCATTATGGTGGTTTGAATAAGAATAGTTATTCTTATTCATATGGCTCATATTCACAGGCTCATATGTTTGAACACTTGGTGTCAAGGTACTAGAACTATTGGGGAAGGATTGGGAGGTATGGCTTTGTTAGTGTGTCATAGTGGGCTGGCTTTGAGGTTTCAAAAGAATCATGCTATTTTCAGTATGTTCTCGGCCTCCTGCTTTTGAGGTTTGAGATGTGAGCTCTCATCTATTCCTGCCACCATGCCTTCACTCTGCTATTGTGGACTCTAACTCACTGGAACCATAAGCCCCATTAAATGCTTTCTTGCATAGGTTACCTTGGTCATGGTGTTTTATCACAGCAATAGAAAAGTTACTAATACAGGTATTATAGTTGCCCAAGTTGGGGCAGAACATTCCTCCATCACTTATTCTCAGCCCTTTGGACAGTTATGGATTTCTGCATTAACCAATGCCTGCTGCACTGAGAAGTTTATGTGAGGAAGGTGTGCTAGATAGTTTTATGCCAACTTGATGCAAGGTACAGAGAGGAGGGAACCTCAATTAAGAAAATGCCTCCATAAGATCAGGCTGTAGGCAAGCCAGTAGGGCATTTTCTTAATTAGTGATTGATGGAGGAGGGCCCAGCTCATTTTGGTTGTCACCACCCCTGGGCTGGTGACCCTAGACTCTTCAACAAAGCAAGCTGAGCAAGCCAGGAGAGGCAAGCTAGTAAGCAGTACTCCTCCATGGCCTCTGCATCAGCTCCTGCCTCCAGGTTCTTGCTTTGTTTGAGTTCTTGTCCTGGCTTCCTTTGGTGATAGACTACAATGTGGAACTGTAAGCCAAAGAAATCCTTTCCTCCCCAACTTGCTTTTGGTCATGGTGTTTCATCACAGCAATAGGAACCCCAACTAAGACAGAAGGCTAAGAATAGCACTTTTTTGGTTATGAACATGAGTACTTGGAAATCAGTAGACAACATGATTGTTCNGCAAAACAACAGTGGAAGATTCCCCTACTAGAGCCTAGGACCTCCCCAGTCAAGGTTTATAAAACCGGCAGAGAAAACCAGAAAACCAAGACACATTCATGATCATCTCTATTTGCCCCACAGTTCTCTCAACCTTCCCACCACATGGTGTGCATTACTCTACCTTTCAGAACACTGTATCAACTTCACAGAAATAAACCTATGAATCACTTAAAATGCACTGACAAATTGCTTTGCCAGAACTATCTGACAAACAAAACACCATTTTAATTATGTGGTAATATATACTAGACAGCACTATATCAAGGTTGTGGCAGAGACATGGAAGATTTCTTGAATATTGATGGGGAAATTAGCCATATTTACTTTTAATGAGAAATTAAAAATTAAACAGGTATGTAATAAGAAAAACTACACNGCTAGAATAAACAAAGAAACTGAATTCATAACTTGAGAAACCAGTGTGTCTCAGGGGGAGTAGAAAGGGAAAAGAAACTAATTATAGGGAATTTTCAATTCTACTTGCAAAGCAGAAAATATTTCACTATTATCATTTACCAAGGCAGTATATATCTCAATTTTCAGATTTAAATGTTCAATAAGAACTGAAACCATTAAATTGCAAGAATATATACCAGCTATAAATTCTATTCCCAATTTGGTATGTGATACTAACCAAATTAATTCCACAAGAGAAACAGACATGATCGAGTCTTAATGGGAGTAATTAAACGCCGTGCTGAAGACTGGGGTCTCTGTATTATTGTAAGGGCAACAAATTCACTGAAATCATCTTACATTGTGTGGCTCCCTCTCCAAGAAACTGTTTATTGTTACATATCCGAGAAAGANCCATGGTGTGCCATTACTGCTCAGAGAATTTTGGTAAATTTAACAATTTTACATAAATATTCCTTTAAAAAAATCATAGGGGAAATGTGATTAACAAATATTTATCAAAGGCCTGCTATCGCCCAGGCTGAGAGCTTTCTAAACATCCGACTTTCTAAACACTTAAGTTTAGAATTCTTTAAATGGAGACATAATTCACACAGCATAATCATCCTCTTGAAGTGCACAACGAAGGGGATTATAGTATACTCATAGGTTGTGTAACAATAGCCAGGATTCCAGAACTTTCTTGCTGCCAAAAAGAAACCTCATGCCTTTTAGCAGTCTTAATTCCTCTCTTCCCCAGATCTTAATAATTATCTGCCTAATTCCTGTCCACTGCCTCTTCAGGACTTCTCANGTAAGTGAGATTATTCAATACAGAGCATCTGACTTCTTTTCCTTATTCCAAGGATCACTCATACTACACCAATACTTGTTATGTTNGAGTAATATTTCATTGTATAGATGCACCATATCTTCTCTCTGTGCTCATCAGATGGGGCTGTCCACTGTTTGCAGCCTGGCCCTGTGATGCGCAATGCTCCCATGATCCTAGTGTGCTAGTCCCCGTATGAACACACACTCCTAGGAGTAGTTACTGGGCCAAACAGCAACTCTGTCTTAACTTTTTGAGGAATAAATTGTTTTTCAAACTCATGCACCATTGTGTTCTCACTCTTGTAGAGTGTAAAGCCTCCGGCTACATCATATTCTCAAGAACCTTTGCTTTTTATCCGTGTTTCTTATTCTAGCTTTCCAAGTGAGTACAAAGTGGTATGCATGCACACCTCCATAATGTAAGGCTAATGATACGATAAAATGCTAACTTTACATTGCTGAAGACACACTTTGATTCAGACGTGTTCATGGCATACAAGTGCACTCAACTCACCCCTTACCCTAGAGAAATCACCGAACAAGCTTGAATCCAGAGAAAGCACCAAAAAATAAAAATAAAAAAAAGGTGAAATCACAAAGAAAGCACCTGGCTGAACTGAAAAAACTGGCACCACAATTCCCCTGGGCTACGGTATGTTGAGAGGAAAACTGAATGCCCTTCAACAGCATGGCACAGCTTCGATGAATACACCAGCCTGTAAATAGTGCAAAATCCTTTCAAATGTACATAGAGGCGGGTATTTCTAATTACTGCAAACAATGCAGAATGCTCCAGAAAGAGAAAATATACATACTGAACGTAAAAATATCTCTGCTTTCTTAATTGCAAGAGTCAGATAACAAAGTGATGGATGCATAACAAACAGCACATTAACATATTCAAAGGACCATGAGAATAGCCAAAAATCACTAGTCCATCTCGCTCTTGCTTGGCTCAATGTGCCTGCTTTCTCTAAGACAGGATAAGCAGATTTGGAACATCCTAGAAAGCTTACCATTCATGGCACTTCAAGTACAAACTTAAGAAACTCTCACTCTCTCTTCTGCTTTTCCTCCCACAAGGTGCGCACCCTCAAACTCTCTCTCTCTCTCCTTCTCTCTCTTTCTCTTTCTCTCTGTTTCTCTCTTTCCTATCTTTCTCTTCATCTCTCTATTATAATAAACTCTTCACGTGGAAAAAGAAACTACTTTCTCTACTTGTCACTGAAGAGTCAACGGAGGAGACTGTTTTCACCCAGCACCATAACACGATTATTTTATGCCTCTAATAAAACTTATTGGCACAATTTCATTTTTGAAAAGGTAGTAGTTTCCTTAGGTCCTAGGAGATCTGAATTACAATGCAGATATTCAAGATATTCCTGAAATTTTAAAAAGTATAAGATACATTAACATTCAGTGAAAGACAAGAATTTTTTAAACTGACTACTTACAAACAAAATTGAAAATTTATTTTCAAATAAATCAGTGCATTTCAAAAAGGTCTGCTCAAAGTTTTATGAAATGGTATATAAATTATGCTTTCCAAACTTAACATTTAAATATTAAATATAATAGCAGATGGTATGGCTTCACATCATTACACCATGTTCAATTTACCAGAAAGCATCATCTACCTAAGTTGACTAGTAAATAGGGAGTCCTGGGGGAGACAGCGTGGAACCTTCATCAGACGCCATAATCAGCTGATGACAAGCTGCACACAAACAACAATTCTTCCTAGCCTTCTAAAATCTGTTAAGTGGCTTCGGGAACTGTACTAAAAACAAAATNGAAGGGAATCAGCATTGGGCTCTGTTTTCTTACTTCCCATTTAACAGAGAAATATAAAGAGATGAAGACAATAAAACGAATAAAAACGGACTTCATGAATAAAACATGAATACTGGAATCAAATTTTATTAAAGAAGGTAATGGGAGTCTAGTCTTCATGAATACCATGACACTCTCAATAATTACATTCCGGTGTTTATTCGTGGAAATGCCCACAACTTGGATTCTGCTCCAGAGAAAGTAGGAATTGAGAACACTGTCTTCTTTTAAGGTCTGCAGAGACCTTTAGTACAATGGTTCTCCAAATTCAGAGCCTTTGTTATTAGTGCCACCCAGCTTGGAATGTGAGCTTGGAGACTGCCTGATTATCACTGGCTGTGTCCTCTGGTTTAAAGTGAGGAGACCTGGCTTTTAACACACGTGGCTACTCCTTTCTTTTTGCTCATTCACCATCTTCACAAATTCAAAAACTTCCTCACCCCTTAATGGGACGAAGTCCAACAGCCTTTTATAAAAGCTTGCCTTTTTTATTTGCAGCAGGATTTTTTTTTTTACAATAAAGTTTCAAAAAACTAAGAAAAAATTAGCTTGCTTTAACACCAATCACATGGAAAGCTTACCTAGCTAAAACGTGATAATTTGGAGTGAGGATTTAATATCCCAGACAAGTGAGCAGCCATTAATAACTACGTATTAATGTGGTGACACAACCCACAAACGCCGGGTCTTCAGCACATTATACTCTCCCTAATCTACTTAAAAAATGCCTGATTCAGTTTGCTTAAAATTCAATTTCATCACACCACCTCCCCCTGGGAGGCATCAAATACCTTTCTGACCTTGGAAAAATCATGAAGCATGTCATGGTTAACAGGATGGACTTTGGGGTCAAAAGGCCCTGNTTTAAATACTGACTTAAATGACCTGGAGTAAATCTTTTTNGGGGGGGNTTTGTTTTGTTTTATTTTTTTGAGACAGGGTTGCTCTGTGTAACAGGCCTGGCTGTGCTGGAACCCGATTTGTAGACCATGCTGGTCTTGAACATCGGAGGTCCATCTGCCTCTGCCNCGAAAGTACAGGGATCAAAGGTGTGTGCCACCACATCTGGATCTTGAGTAAATTCTTAATCTATGCCTGAACCCCTCACCTTTGAAGCTGGCACTAAATAACAAGACCTGCCTTCTAGAAGTGATGACNAACAATTCCTGAAACATAAGAACTCTAGGTATCCGATGATAACACATCTTTATCATCATCATCATTGACCCACTTAGGCTCAGCCTAGGAACTAAAGTCTTATGATAATCTATACACTTTTCAATAATGGCTGANAGTTACACGTTTAGTTTAAAAGTGGACATGTATAATTGGCTTCATTTCACTTAGTTCTTAGAATATTATGAAAGCATTCTTTGTTTTATAAACTAGCTGGTCTGCTCAGCACTGATAAAGAACATCACCTGTGTTTGTGCCCACCCTGAAGCTATTATCCACAGAAATAGCTCAGTGGGTGCTTCTCTGCCCTTGACACTTAAGGATGCTGAAATGCCTGGTCTCCATTTTCTCTGTCCAAGGTGCTTTACACACAAGGCCATCTCTGCAGATGGACAGTCACATGGGCTCACTCATCTCCATGATGAACAGTCAGGTGGGCTCTCTTCTCACTAGAGGGCACAGAAATGAAGTATAGATACAATCCACTTACAGTGCATGTTCTCAATTCCAAACCCAGTGAATACCCTTCCAGCAATCCTGGTGGGAAACTGAAACAGAAATTCTATTTTCCTTATACAGATAAGAAAGACCAAAGGGACAATACCCATAAAATGGACTATTAGGACTCACACCCAGCTCTTAAGCAGACTTTGCTTCGTAGGAGCCAAGCCTCTCGATGCTTGTGTCTCACAAGGGCAACAATGAGTGCCACTGTTGATGCACTGGAGAGGCCCCAACTGCTCACCTGCACATCACTCATGAAAGCCAAGATCCCCGATCTATACTCGTACAGCAGGTAACAAGAGCCTCAGATGCCTATTCAGTATGTAAATAAAAATCTGTTGAAGCTGTGATGGCGGAGCAGACCAGGAAATAGTTCAATGTCCTGCTACCTAGCCAGGGTCTTCTGANATAAGTCACAAGATGAGAAATTCTCATTAAAAAGTATGACACCCACCGGGCAGCACTGGTGCATGCCTGTAATCCCAGCACTCGGGAGGCAGAGGCAGGTAGATCTCTGTGAGTTTGAGGCCAGCTCGGTCTATAGAGTGAGTTCTAGGACAGCCATGGCTACAAAAACAAACAAAACAGACAACAAAGTCTGACACCCATTTTTCTTCCATATGAATGGTTCTTGGAGGAAAAAACAAAGCCTGAAGCAACTCCTTAACAGTACTGAAAGGAATCAAATTAATTTTAGAGCAATATTTATTTATAACATATACCATGAAGTTCAATTAGAACTCAATGAGATCTGTCATTAAAAGTGTNATAATGTCAATGATTTAAAAGTAAAAGGTTTCCTTTTATGAAAAATCTTACCAAAAAGAAAGAAAAAAAAACTTATGTTAGATGCTTTTGGCATCCCTTAATTCAATCCCCTGTAAGCAGGTACTATTCACCAGGTGAAGGAAAATTCACTCCTCAAAGTTTTGGAAGCCAGAAAGCAGAGACTGGAGCAGCAGAGTGACATCACTGTGNTGAGAGCCTTAGAGGTGGTAGGGAACAGTCCAGAGGGATGTCTTAGGCTTTTTATAAGGCATGGCTCCCAGTCATGCCTCATACCTATGTGGCCTGATCACTTCCCACATGATCCACCTCCAAATACTACAGATGGGGTTTTCTGGAGTCAGGAGGATTTTTGGAGCCCACTGACATGCAAGCAGCCTTATCTTTATAAACACAGAATTGCTAAAGCAAAGGGGAATTGTTAGCTATGAAAAGAATTTAAATTAAATATGGAACAGCTGTTTCAAATTAGGTGGTCCTCTATTCTGAACCTTAAAATGCATATCCAAGACAATAACACAATCAGGGGTAGAGACTAGAAGATGAGGTGGTTTTCTTCTGTGGACTTCACAAAACCCAAAAAGCAGTGTTAACACTGAGTCGGAGTGTTGGTAAAAGGTGAGGTCGGCTGCACCTCATCAGGAAGATGGAAGAGCAGAGAGGTTAGACTCTAACCTCTGCCCTGCCCTCACCACTAAAGAGGGAGACATAATGGCCTATATAAATAAAAAATAAAACAGGAAAACAAACTACCCCCACTCCCACATCAAAAATTGTTGTTGGATTTTCTTTTACTCTTTTGGGGAGCCCACCACCCAGCTCCCAAATAAATATAAATCACACATGGAGGCTCATTCTTAGTTATAAATGCCTGGCCTTAGCTTGACTTGTTTCTTGCCAGTTTTCCTTAACTTAAATTATCCAGTCTACCTTTTGCCTCTGGGCTTTTCCCATTCTCTTACTTCTGTAAATCTTACTTGTACTCTGTGGCTTGCTGTGTAGCTGGGTGACTGAACCCTAAAGTCTTCCTCTGGCTCTTCTTTTTTCCCCAGATTTCTCCTTCTATTTACTCTCTCTGCCTACCAGCCCCCCCCCATCCTTTCTCCTGCCTTGCTATTGGCTGTTCAGCTCTTTATTAGATCCTCAGGTGTTTTAGACAGGCAAAGTATTACAGCTTCACAGAGTTAAACAAATACAACATAAACAAAAGTAACACACCTTAAAATAATGTTCCCTAACAAAAAAAAAAAAAAAACTTTTCTACTCTGCTGAGGGCTAGAAGTTGAGAATAAAAGAACCATGTGAGCTATGTTGGCATCAGTGAGAGCAGAACAACCTAGAAAGGAACTGGAGATTCAGGAAATGCTCTGAACGTATCGATAGCAGTAACAACTAAACAGTATATGAGCCAGTTAAATTATATTACACAGGGGAAAAAAAATGAAGATTCAAAATTACATTCCCCAAGGGAATAGGGACATTAGCCAAAACTAAAAGAAAAGGCTTTGACATTGGTGAGCAATGTGCAGGGCTCCCCAGATGTGAGGATTAACCCTTTCAACTTGACAGGACCAACAATCACCTTGGAGACTAGCTTCAGGGCATGCCAATGAGCAATCATCTTGATTAGGTTAACTGAAGTATGAAGAGCCACCTTAAGTGTGAGCAGCACCATTGCCGGGGCTGGGATCCCAAACTGAATAAAAATGAAGAGAACTGAACATTATATTCATTCATACAAAGGAATCATCTTTGTATTGGTTTTGTATTGGTATACAGTACCACTCAGGCTCTGTGATCCTTGTGCAAAATTTCAGTAGAGCCAGGGGAGGCTTATATTCACCTGATAAGTGGGTGTCTTTCTCCTGCTGAGAGCCTTCAGCCATCTAAGTTTAGTGTTGTCCTTTGCCACAAGTTTGTGTCACGTGTCATCTAATACACATGCTTTTGAGCAATGTGCCGATAATATACAAACTTACTTACTTACTGTAGAATATGGTTAAGTCAAAGTTCAATTTAGAGAACTTAGGGCTGTTTTCTTGCTTGAGCCAAGTTTTGAAGGGGGAAAAAAAGTAGGTAAATGGAGAAAGGGGTTTTAAAGGAGGATCCAGTGAGCTTGTACTATCAACCCTGAGAACGTGGGTGTCCAGGGAGGAGTGAAGAAATAGCAAATAGTCTCGTGGGNAGTGTGGTGATATTGTGTCCCCCAATATATTGTGCACCCTAATAAACTCGTCTGGAGTCAGAGAACAGAATAGCCATTAGATAAACATAGAGGCCATAAAATGATGGCACACACACTTTTAATCCTATCACTCGGGAGGCAGAGATCCATCTGGATCTCTGTGACTTCAAGGCCACACTGGAAATATAGCCAGGCATGATGGCACACACCTTTAATGCCAGGACTTGAGATTTCATGTCTTGCTTGGGAAAGACACATGCCTTTAACCCAGGGAGTGATGGCAGGAAGCACAAAAGTATATAAGGTGTGAGGACCAGGAACTAGACGCTTTTAAGCTTTGAGGTTTTTAGCAGCAGTTCAGCTGAGATCCATTCCAGTGAGGACTCAGAGGCTTTCAGTCTTAGGAAACAAGATCAGCTGAGGAGTTGGCAAGGTGAGGTTGGCTGTGGCTTGTTCTGTCTTTCTGATCTTTCAGCATTCACCCCAATACCTGGCTCTGGGTTTTTTTATTTAATAAGACCATTTAACAATTCGTCTACATGTAGGTTCTGCTAAAACATATCTTTTGAAATAAGCAAATGTGTTCAAACTCACCTGATACTTCGAGAACCATTTGAATAGAAATCCATATATGATGCATGCCGATAAGTGCACCCAGCTGAGGCAATGGTACAGAGTGGACACACTCCTCAACACCCACCACTACCTCATTCATTTTTAGATCCCATCTTCTTCACACCACGGACAGTAAGTTACAGGCTGCAGTCCTGACAAGCACTTTCAAGAAGCAAGGCCCAAGGCTTTCTGAAAACAGAGGGCCACGTTTTCTGCCATACTCACACATGCTACCATTAAATACAGTTGGTATCTTGTTCTCCTGACATTATCTGTCTCCAAGCTCTTTAGTTCTTGGAGTGATTTTGCATAGCATCATGATTTTTAGCAATGGCTATGTCCTACTCTAGCAGAGCTAGAGTAGTACAGTTAGNATGGGGGAGAGTGAGGTGCTAACCCCNGGAACAGCTGTTAGTTGGCTATGTCTAGTCCATGATTCTTACATTCCAATCTTCAGCAGAACTCACCAAAGGCCAAGGTTCCCATTATCCAATTACTCTTAAGTACTCTTACTTGGCCAAATTACAATATGAAATAAATGCTCCATTTAGCAAGTGTGCCCCTATGTCCCTCCATCAAAACCTGTCTTACATTCCTTCACACAGACTTTAAAAACTAGGTTCCTTCCATTTTGGTATTTGTTTACTGGAGCATATATCCCAAACGTGCCAAGGTTTCATGTCTTGATTACAGTTCTTCAAGGACACAGACATTTGTGTTTGGTCAGANGCTTTTAGTGGGAGACATAAGTATAATGTCCAGTTTGGAACTATACACTAGGACAGCAATTTCAACAAAGAAGTAATGAAAGAATGAAAACAAGACCCCAAGATCATATGCTCTGACAACACATGCAGCTCAATGAACAAACTGCATTTACATTCATTGTGCATGTTTCCCTTCCAGACAGCACACAAGGTCAAACTGCTAACCGTCAGCTACAATAAGCTTCTCAACTCCTGGTCAATTACCTGCTTAATAACAAAAGACAGGGCTATGACATCATTACAGTTATAATTAATGTTACACAGATCAGCTTCCTGTTAATCAAATACATCTTTTAAAGCATTTAATTATTTTTTTCATCTAGAAAGCAACATTCAGCTTTGTTTGATGAAAAGCAATCTTGCTGAATTCCACATGAAAGGCTGTCAGGCTGCTCTGAGACATGGACGACAAAAGGCTTCACAGGGCACACTGCTATACGATGGGCCGCTGGCACAGGCACAGCAAACAGAAGCACGATGATGGATAACACAACACATTCTAACAGCTTCACAACATAAAAGTTGTCAGGGAATGGGGGTGTTGACAGAGTGGCTTGGGGAAAAGGAACATACAGATCCTTTTTGACAAAATTCTATCTAAGGTCAGAAATATTAAAGCACACAGTATACAGGGCAGTGTAGTTAAGGACATGATCCTTAGGCAGGGCTACACAACACTCTGACCAAGGGACCTCAAGAAAATTGTCAGTTTTTCCCCAGGATAACACAGGCTTATTTGGTTTTGTAAGGACCAACGGAGACTTCAAACACACACACCATACAACCATAAATTGAGAAGTGATAGTGGTTTATGCATATAAATAAATTAAAATAGATCTTGAGAAAAAAAGTTGGAAATACTTCTGTTCTTATAAGACGCTGAGTAACATTTTCTAAGAATTCTATCCCACATATTTAAGATGCATTATGTGAGTCAATTATATATATATATACCTTTTAAACAGTATAACATATGAAAGAATCGTGAAAGCAGGATTATCACTATTTTCTATTATTGTACGTGTTGGGAAGGGAGAGCATGTGCCAGAGTATTCACGTGGAATTAGAGGACAACTTTATGGAGTTGGTTTTCACTCCTCCTACCTGTACATGGGCTCCTAGGCTTGAACTCAGGTCATCAGGCTTTCAAGGCAGACACCTTTATCCACTGGGCCATCTCACTGGCCCCATAAATTACTTTTAATTAAAATAAACTATATAATAAAATCTCAAGTCACTTTTTGTCAAAATTATCTGATACTGTAAGAATTTAATGACCCTTCATTTACAGAGATTAAAAATTAAAAGAAAAATCTCAAGATGTCAGCTGACAAAATTTTTCTTTCTCCCTTCCTTTTAAAAGTGCTNTTGGCTCAACACTAGTGATCAGACTATATTTACACATAAAAAGTGATGAAAAGTTGAAGCTACTAGTTTTGCATATAATCTTCAATTTTGCTCCACAGCTCCAGGTTGTGCTAACTCCACTTCTGCCCCGTCAACACTTATGATTTCCAGTATCAATCATAAGCGGGTTCCTCCTCGCTCAGACCAGAAGTTTGAGTGTAATGAGAGCTCATTAAAGTTTCCCAACTGACAGCCCTGCAGCTGTAGGTTTTAAACCAGGGTGCACGTGGGGACCACAATGCAAGCATCCCATGATCATGCCCTTCAAGAGGATTTAAGGACTTTCAATCTCATCTTTGCTCTACCTCAGATTTCTTTGTCTATCCCAAGTCTGTGAGAAAGTGCTGCCTGCCACTGCCACCCCTCATTTCATCTGTGCATGAACTGTTTCTGAATTATTTATGGAACTGAATGCACTCTGCACAAAAAACTAGTCAAGCGCGGAAAGCAGCCATACTTCAAAGACCGGGTGGGTTCCCACAAAGTACATAGGATATTCGCAATTACTTGATGATCTTGGTGATCGGGACAGGTTGGGAATTTCTGCCTAGCTGGCATAAATATCTCATTCTTCCTCTAACAAGAGTCTGTAGGCCCACCCCTACTTAGTGTGATAATGGGAAAAAAGAGGNACTTTCAATTAAGGGTGAGAGTAAGCTAACTTGGAGTAACAGCTTTGCCCTGGTACTGGAAATCTGAATAGAGAAACTAGTACTGATGGCATTGGGACTAATACAGCAGTCACTTGAAGGACGTGACCAAGACTAAACAAATCTCACTGACCTTTACTGAGGCATGGCCATTCAACCTAGGCTCATCCACATAGTTTTCAGTACATTTCTTGTCTTTAAATTACTTGGATCACATCAATTAGATAGGTTTGCTTCTTCTGTTTGCAATCAAAGATGTCTACCCACAAAACCACACCTTTACAAAAGTGCTCACAAGCAGGTGTGAGTTTATTTCAAGCANTGCCATCTCCTTTAGACCAATAAAGGCTCTAGCCCATAAGAGAACCAAAACATGGAGGTCACAGGGACTGTATCTCAACAGTCTACTGCAGGCACGCTGTTCCTAAAGACGAGGGAGTACAGGTCTAAGGACACAAGCAAGAGCAACTTCTTCAGGAAGTCCTCATCAAATTTTATGCTCAGCTGAGCACTAGATGAGGAATGTAGTCTCAAAAGGAAAAAGAGAGGGTCTTAGTTGTGTCTTCTATTTATACCAAACTGACATTTTTAAAGAATGTGTAGCTCAAATGTTAAAAGGTCTTATTAACTAAAAACCTGTAGCCAGATATTGGGGTAATTGCTGAATGATCAGAGAGACAAAGAAACAAGCCACATCTTACCTCTAGGACTCCTNAGCCTGAAAAAGCCTCTAGTTCTTGTCTCCTCACACCTTATATAATTTCCTCTGCCCAGCCATCACTTCCTGGGATTAAAGGCCTGTGTGCTTCCCAAACAAAGGCATGAGATCTCAAGTGCTGGGATTAAAGGTGTGTGCCACCACTGTCTGGCTCTGTTTCTCTCCTAGACTGAGTCAATTTCATATAGTCCAGGGTGGCTTTGAACTCACAGAGATCCAGATGGATCTCTGCCTCACCAGTGCTAGGACTAAAGGTGTGTGCCACTACTGTCTGGCCTCTATGTTTAATCTAGTAGCTTGTTCTGTCTGATCTTCAGGCACATTTTATTAGGGTACACAATATATCACCACAGAATGAACTAGAAGTAATTACAGAAATGGTTTTCTACTGCATCTCTGTGCCACTGTTCTTCATGGAAAGTAAGTCTAGAGTACAGACATAAATGAAGTGCCACTGGATAAAAAGGTCTACCTAGATCTTTAGGTAAACATCTTCACTCATGCACTACAAAAGAAAAGAAACAAAACTGAACAGGGTTCAATCTTTTCAGTCTCATGGCCTTCGGCAAGGGTTCTGGGCGCTTTCCAGAGATTCACCCATTCAATTCTCACTTCACTCAATGCATGAACAGACACATTTCTCTAATCACGAGCCTGGAACACGCAGGGTATGTGTCTGAAACCACGTGAAGAATGTGATTGCATCAGTCTAGACTCCTCTGTTTAACAAGCTAGACCTTGGAGGAAGCCACAGCCTGGAAAGGCAAAGCCATGAACAGCAGCATTAGCACATGATGAAGAACTACTTCAAGACTGCACATAAGTGTGCATGCGCATAGGGGAGAGAGCAAAACAAGCTTTAAGGTTCTCTATGGCAGTGAGAGAACAATAAAACATTAGGATCACTGTCCTTAAGTGAGGAAGAAGATGAAATGAGTCCCAAAATTGAACAAACAGTAAAACCATCTCACCAAAATTAAAGGACTTCTCAGGATGGAAATTTAGAAGACCAACACAAAATTAGCATGCCTTGACAGGAAGAAAAGAATATTGGTTAAGTGGGGAAAGACTACATGCCAGTATGTCATCTTTCTATAATGGCTCAAATTTTGAANCACAATTCATTCATTACAACACAAAATTACAAAGTTGCCGAAAGAAAGGTGTCCAAGTTTCAGTGTTGCCCAAAACACCTTGTTCGAGGGGGAAAAATCCAGAATTATGCATAGCTGCAACACACATGCACATTACATATTACTTATAAATCTGAAGTCACTGTAATATATATATAAATTTCAATCATTGCTATCCTAATACTGTGACTCTGGATTAAAAATANGTCATTTAGTACCCTGGGGAAATAGCTGATGGTGTAAGTTAAAGTCAGAAGGGGTCAAATATGATGTGTAACCTTGGACACACCATGTCCTCAGTTCTGCTGAACTTCCTGGTTCTTTATCCATTGGATAAAGAAAATCCCTCTTACTTCCTAAAGCCATGGTGAAGGTAGATGAAATAGCATACCACACAAAAGCATGTAGTACACCACTCAAGTTCAGTTTTCATTTTCCCTTCCTGTCCATAAAGTAATGAGACTTTCTCCCCATGGAACTGGACTTTATTGCTTTGTAATTATGATGTGCATGTAACAATGTCCAAGAAACTAGATGGTAAATAACACCGACATGCAAGCCTGAATGCACACGCTGTCAGTTGGCTATCATCTAGATCCCAAAGGGCTCTTGCACACTATCTATTGCATCCCAGAAATATGACACATTTTCTTTTCCGAATACAGCCAGAATTATCCACCAGCTTTGAAATATTACCACCATGATGCTGCAAGGAGCAGCTGGTTGATTGAAAGTGACTCCCCTCCCCCACTCTCCAGCTGTCACCAGGAAACCCCTCTCAATGTGTGAAAATGACAGTATTACTACTACCACTACCAATAACAAGCTAACAAATGGTTGGATTTGAAATCATTTTTATGAGGAGTCATTATTAAGTAAAAATTAAGTAAAACAAAAACTATTTTACCATATGAATGAAAACCAGATACTGGCATGCAACAAAAACACTGTGGCTTGTACACACAAGTAAGACTGTATACTTCTTCTGACTCATTGTTTCCCTTCTCCAGTCACTTATGATACAAAACAACAGTTAAAATACTAAGTAGCTTTTGATACTGATATAGCTGTCACAGTGTACAGGGATTTTTAAGAAGCTGTGGGGTTTGTTGTTGTTTGTTTTTTGCACGGAATCCTATTTCTGTAAAATGTGGGTCAGACTGAAGACTGTATTTGTTTGGGGTTTGTTTGTTGTTTTGTTTTATAAATAATCATCCATGCTTCATTATGAGAACCCAGACATATGATCACCCTGGAGACAAACCTAGCAACTCTGTAGGACACGTCTAAGGATTCCAAACACTTGGATTCTTAGCATTATGGTTTCACTCTTGGAGCTATGTCACTGACAGTGATTCATGCACAGATTCCCAGAATCTCACTTCTCTAGACACATTCTGGATTGGGAGCCTGTGTCATCACAGATCTTAGAGCCTTTCCACTCTAGAACTGTGTAAATTTCTGCTGAGGAGGCTCAAATTTAAAGAGAATCACTGCTTATGAAATAATGGCTCCATTAAAGGACATCTTTTAAAGAACAGCTTCAAAGTTTTGATGGTTTTTTATAATAATTTAAATATATGTATACATATAAGTGTACAGCTTATTTATTTTTATATTTGGTCCTTACCCTCATCTAATATACTACAAAGTTAACAGAAGTATGGCCCACTATGAATGTCATGTTCATATATTCATAGCTATGTAAAAACATGAAGAAAATGTAAAGACTTCATACTTTTTTTAAAAAAGTAGAACACACCAGCNTTCTAGGTAAAGTATATATATTGAAAAACTATCAATTATTTCAGGGCTAATAACATTTTATGCATTTATTTGCAGAGATATCATCTGTTATAACATAAACAGCATCATATGACTCATGATGGAGCTGTCTGTACCCAAAGAAATCATTGATAGGATAATCAAAGATATTTTGATGTTAATTATTTTTAATCTTCTGGAAATTAT